>OY757024.1:28369727-28564727 GCA_963580285.1 Lucinisca nassula
ATGCTAGTGGCCCCAGGTTCGATCCCCAGCGTCGGTGATTATTTCGGTGATTGGACACGCTCCAGCAGCATCATCTTCAGTAATTGCCTCCCTGAGGGTGCGATAAAATTTCGGTGTCCGAACATGCTCCATTGGCATCATTTGCAGGGATGAATGTCATAAAAGTGCATCGTCCGTCGGATCGGGACGTTAACTTGAGGCCCCTTGTGCAGGGAGAGCCATGCCCTGTTCAGGTTAAAGACACCTATTACATGATTTCTGTGTAGGCTTTCATCCTGCAAACCTGGTGTTTATGTAATGTACACCTGCTAGTAATGCGATCACAGTATAAGCAGGAAGAAAGCAATAACTGGAATGGACCTACAATAACCTGACTTTTTTTTTCAAAGTCAGGTTATTTCAACCCCCCCCCCCCCCCCCCCATTCTGTTTGCTATTAAAAATGCTTATGGAAGCTCCCCAAAACACTATATATTATTTTTGGAATCTGTATTTGACTTTTTTTCCAGAGAATTTAGTTCATGTTTGTCCAGCAGAAAACCGTGCCAGTATACATCACAAAAACACACCTATATAATTTTGACCCCCTTGAACCCCACTTTTATATAGCAAAACTGGGGTTTCCGGGGGTATACCTTATTTTTCTTATTACTGCTCTAAAATATAGATTGTGGGTACTCGAGAGAACCGCCTCGATGAGGCGGTTCTAACGAGTGCCCACAATCTATATTTTGAGCAGAAATAAGAAAAATATCACAATTTTTCATCTTAAAATTTTCATATTTTTTGGCGATAAAGGTGGCAATGTATTTGTATAGGCTTTTTTGCGTAATGTATAGCAATAGGTCAAAGAGAACTGTGAACAGTGCCAGACTATTATAGCACCAGATCAGCCAGCTTATAAGGTCTAAGCTAAGTCTACAAAGAGTTGAATTACATTACGAAAACCTATACCAATACATTGTAACCTTTATCGCGGAAAAAAAGTGAAAACTTTAAGATGAAAATTTGTGATAATTTTCTAATTCCTGTTCAAAATATAGAGTGTGGGTACTCCTTAGAACCCACACTCTATATTTTAGAACAGAAATAAGAAAAATAAGGTTTACCCCTGTAAACCCTAGTTTCACTGTATAAAAGTGGGGTTCAAGGGGGTCTTAATTATATAGCCCTGTTTTCGTGATGATAAGTGTATATCTACACCATTTTAAAGCTTTTATACTGAATTTATATGACAATATGCATATTATATCTACTGCGATATTTACTCGATCAATGGTATGATATGTCTCGCCATCACAAAAACACACTTATATAAGTTTTACCTACTTAAACCCCACTTTTAAATAGTAAAACTGGGGTTTCAGGGGGTAAACAATATTTTTTCATTTATCTGCCTAAAACATAGATTGTGAGTACTCGCTGAGGCAGTTCTAATCAGTACCAACAATCCATAATTTGAGCAGAAATATGAAAAAACGTCAGATTTTATATAAAAAAAAAACACCATTATTGATTTTTATTTGGTGGTATTTTTTTCAATATATTTGAAAAGGCTTGTTTTCATAATGCGGTGATACTGCTTTTGTAACAAGATTTTTAAGGAGGCTTTCAAATTAAAAAAGAAAAAAAAAGTAAAATCGACCTACCGACCCTGTTTTTTTTCTGGCCAGGAACCTGAAACACAACTATTTTTATGCCCCCGGAATCTAAGATTCTGGGGGGGCATATAGTTTTTGGTCTGTCCGTCTGTTTGTCCGTTTGTCTGTTTGTCCGTCTGCAAAAACTTTAACATTGGGCATAACTTTTGAATGGTAAGTGGTACAGCTTTCATACTTCACATGTGCATTCCTTGTCAAGGTACCATAAATTTTGACCTCGTGACCTTCACCTTGCGCTGTCCGGGGGCATTTGTGTTTCACAAACACATCTTGTTTTTTTTTGGCCTAACGCCATGTAATATTTTCGATAATCCACTAGTGGATTAAATATGCAAATTAGGTAGATGCGTCCCGTAACATTACCTGTACGACGTCCTTAACGACGTCGTGTTAACTAATGGCGGAATATTGACATTTTTGTAAACAAACGTGAATGAAATGCATTATAAATATCATATGATAAACAGAACCTTGCATTCGTGCTCATGTAATATTGAGAAGCCTCGGTGGTGCAGTGGTTACGCTACTCGCCTTGTAAACCAGGGATCGCAGGATCGATCCCGGGCTTCTCCAGACTTTCGGATGAGTCTTTAAACCGAGGTCCCGTCTCCGTATGACCTTAGCTGTTGGTGGGACGTAAAACTAAAACTCACTCATGTAATATTGAATTTATTAAACACGTCGAGGAAAAGGGATAAAATGCTCGGCAAAGCCTCGCATTTTTCCCTTTTACTCAACTCGTTGAATAAATTGAATAATACATGAGCACTCATGTAAGATCCTCTATGTATTCTCCCTTCGGGCACACGGTGTTAAAATAACGTCGTCTCGACGTCGATGCGACGACAAGTTGTTGCATCGCCGCTGATACGATGTTTTGACGTTATGTGTGCCCCCCTGGATTGAAACTGCACCATTATCATGAAAAAACAAAACGAAAAAAAAAAAAAACGCTGTATTTACACACAAAGTAGTGCAGACGCATGACCTGTAAAGAACATATGATCATGATATGTATGAATGGTTATATAACGCACACTAAACGTGAATTAATACTCCATATGACACTGTATTTCATCGGTATTAAAGTAATATGACATGACCGCTTCTACCCTACCGGGCTTCCCAGCATTTTAGGCCCTACACGCTTCATGTCATATTTTAGCATCAGTAAAATATCATATTGAATAACAAAAAGTCCAATCGGTATATTTGAGCAATTAAGTCAGGTGTCGATAAAGAACAACAGTAATTAAGGAACGTCATCACGTGAACAAGTCCGTGAAATGAACACCCCCCTAAACCCCACTTTATATAGAGAAAACTGGGGTTTAAGGGGGTAAATAGTATTTTTCTTATTTTTACTCCAAGACATAGTTTGTGGGTACTCGTTAGAACAGCCTCAATGAGGCGGTTCTAACGAGCACCCACAACCTATGTTTGTAGTATTTATAAAAAAAATATCGCATATTTTAATCAGAAAAGTAGCCATTGTTGTTGTTGTATCGTAGAGTTCCCACGCTTCTTTATTCGTGGCACACGTCTAGGACGTTAAAGTTAGGTTCTTGGAAATTATTAAAAGCTCGTAAACTGGTGATCTATATTACATGTGCTGTAATTTAAACTTATGTGCTGTAAATTTTATACATGTAGACTTGTCTGTTTCCTTATGCTTTCCACGCGTCAGGGCTCTGTCGCAGGGCCACAAGTCTTCTCATATGTATTCCGAATATGTACTCGCGCGTATAGAGTTCAAGCAACCCCAACTTTTCAAAGGCTAGCTTAGTTGTATCTATGATCACTGTAGCATCCAATGTGAGCTGTGTAAGAAGTTCTGAATCGTGTAGTTGTTGAAGGAGGTCCTCTGGGAGAATCTGACTGTTAACTAGCTTCTTCAAGTAGTAATCTCTATCAGTCCTAAAAAATTCACATTCCCCAATGAAATGCTGACTTGTTTCAGGTGCAGAATGACACAACTTACAAGTTGAATTCACATTGTATTGATTAAAAGCAGCCCTATTTGCCTGAAGAATGTATGTCCCCGTTAGAAGTTTACATTTTATCTGTGCCCGTTTACTGTCATGAACATTGTCTCTCACAGTAGACCATACATGATGACAACTGCCAACCTTCAAAATATCAGGGTTTACATATTTAGTTGAGGATTTGCTTGTAATATCAGACTTCCAAGATGATTCAACCATATCGTTTATTTTGTGGTTAAGTGTTTTTTTCTAATCCTCTTTGGAAGGAGGTGAGCATAGCAGACTAAAAATGGACGGAAGTCCATACTGCTCTAAAATGCTTTTGATATAAGTGAAAATACTCTCTCGGGGCGAGTCTTTCATGACTAATTGTCTTTGTGCTATTTCTAGTTCAATTGAGTTTTCCTGACTGATCATATTGACAAAGATACTTAGGAGATTTTTATGTAGCATGGCTTCCATAGGCAGAATCCCGAGGAGAGCTAAGGAAGCAGAACTCGAGGTGTTATCAGGTAGACCCTGAAATTGCTTCAGACATTTTCTCTGGAACTTTTCAAGATTTTCAATATCCCTTTTTTTGAGAAGCTGGACCTCTAGTCCATACAAAAGTCTGGGGACTACGAAGGTAGACCATATATGACCATTCTGGTAAGCCTTTAACCCATTGCCCCCATGAAACCCTGCCCCCATCAAAGAGTAAGCAGTTTTCCTGCCTAGGGCTATCTTACCCTCCACATCCACAGCTCCTGATGTGCTCCTAAGTATCCCTAAGTGAACAGCAGAATCTGTTTTGTCCACCCTTTCCCCTGATAGAAGAATGTCGAAGTCAGTATCTTTGTTCTTACATCTGGTGTACCACAAAAGATGGCTTTTTGTAGGATGTATGCAGTATCTTTCTCTGTCTGCGTTGTTCTCTACGTCCCACACCATTATTTGCATTTCAGACTTATTCCTGGCTAACAGGGCAAGATCATCTGCCACGGTGATGTGTGGTATTCCTATAGAACCGTTCTTGAAGCCTTCATACCTTTTCTCCAACTGTAGCAACAGAGGGTTGTTATACCGTTTATAGTGGCCTGTTGAGAGAACTCCACCCTGCCGAACGCCTTGTTTGATGTTAATGGGGTGTGACAATTCTCCTGCCCATTTGATTCTGGAGGAACAGTCGGAGTAGAGGTCACTTAAGAGGAGCCAATCGTCTCCGTGAATGCCATCTAGGTACAATTTCCTCAGTAGGGAGTTCTGGTCGACCGCGTCAAACGCCTTTTGGGTGTCTAATGTAGTGAGGAATAGATCTTGTTTCATGTTTGAAGCCTCTAGAATACATTCTGTCAGAATAAGTGCAGCGTTTAGTGATGAGCATCCCGCTGTAAAGCCTTTCTGTAATCTTGACTGCGAGCCTTGTAAGATTCTATTATGACGCGAGTTCAGCATATGCTCGAGTATCTTCAGGTGGACGGGGGTGACGGTAATTCCTCTGTAATTTCCCGGATTGCTAGGATCGCCCTTCTTGAAAATCGGAGTCAAGATGCCTTCCTTTAAAACAACCGAGATAGTCTTGGAATCGATGAGGTAATTTAGCAGAGGAACGAGAAACTCTGACACTTCGTGGCCTGCCAACTTTTGGAGATGTGAAAAAGTGCACTATGCCATACGGGCGTGTTATCGTAATGGTGTGTGTGTGTGAATTCGGGTTTTAACGTCGCTTTCAACAATTTTTCAGTCATATCACGATGGTGTCTGGTTATCGTAATGGTGACAAAACACCAGAGGTTACTCTCTTATTACACATACTAGGTGCGATAAATGAATGCGGTGACAAAGCAATTTTGCTTTCCTAGGTCGCATTTATAGTCTTACTTTTTATGCCCCCGCCATTCGAAGAATGGTGGAAGGGCATATAGCGTTGCGCCTGTCCGTCCGTCCGCCCGTTCGTCCGAAACTTAAACGCAGTCAATAACTTTCTTATTCCTGGATGGATTTTGAAATTACTTTGTAGAAATGTTAACAATCATAAGACGATGTCATAACAGGCGTATTTTCGTGATGAAATTACAGGTGTATTGGCCATTATTGGTGAATATATTGTTTAAAACACGCTTATATAATTTTGACCCCCTTGAACTCCAGGTGTATGTTTACAGGGGTAAACCTTATGATGTTTTTCTTATTTCTGCTCAAAAATATAGATTGTGGGTCCTCGTTAGAACCGCCTCGATGAGGCGGTTCTAACGTGTACCCACAAACTATATTTTGAGCAGAAATAAGAAAAACATCACAATTTTTCTTCTTAAAATTTTAGGTTGTTTTTTCGGCGATAAAATTTACAATGTATTTGTATAGGCGTGTTTTCCTAATGATTATTTGTTTCAGATGGGTACAGTGAATAGATTTGTTAAATTGAACAACAGACAGACAATGCCTGTGATTGGCATGGGGACGTTTATGATGACTGGCGACAAGTTACAGGAAGCTGTAGAAAAAGCTATTTATATAGGTAACGTAGAGTACACTTCCTCCTGTGATAAGGTAAACAATGCTTTTCAGATAAAGGTAAAATAGAACATGCTTATTGGAGACAAGTTACAAGAAGCTGTAGAAATAGCTATTTATATACGTAACGTAGAGTACATTTCTTCCTGTGATAAAAATAGAACATGCTTATTCAATACGAGTCACGAGAAACTGTAGAGAAAGCTATTTATATAGGTAACGTAGAGTACACTTCCTCCTGTGATAAGGTAGACAAAGCGTTTTCAAATAGGGGTAAAATAGAACATGTTTATTCAATATGTATTATTGGATGTTTATCCCCTCGCACAACGAAGTTGTGAGAGGGGGTGGGGTGGTGGTGAAGGGCTTTAGCGTTTCTCCCGTACGTTGTCATCTCTCTAGCGCTTACATTTATTGACGGATTTTAATATAACTTCACACAAATGTTGCTTATTATAAAATCTCGAGCGAGTTCGTCTTTCAAGGTAATGACCTCAAAGTCAAGGTCAGTGGGGCTATTTCTATAAAAAAAAAACACACAAAAAAAAACATTGGCATCTCTCTAGCGCCTACATTTTATTGACGGACTTTAATATAACGTCGCAAATGTTGCTTATGCTAACACATGTTTTGTTTTGATTTGAGGTTTAACGTCCCCGTCAACGCTGTAAAGATCAGCTTGGAGACGTTGCTTCCAATTTTGTGGGACTTTTGCCCGACATTGGGATGGAATGACAAGTCCTGTCGCCCAATGAAGCCAATAGGGTTTGTAAGCATGGGCGGTCCGACTCATGCACCGCTTTGCCTGGGCAGGCTTAGATCCTCCAAGCGGGTTACCAGTACTTGTGTGCGGGTCGGTTTCAGCTCTGCGTGGAAGCATCATGCAGCCCATATATTTCTTTAAGCCCCGATGGGCGGGGGCCGTGATGATAAATGTATCTCGAGCGAGTTCGACTTTGAAGGTCATGGCTTTAAGGTCAAGATCACTTTTTTCCGTCCCCGCCCACCGGGGCTTGGAGAATAGATTGGTCTGCACGATGCATCCACGCAGAGCTGATACCGACCGCATTCATTTATTGACGAATTTCAATATATCTGTACACAAATGTTGGGTATGACGATATCTCGAGCTAGTTCGACTTTCGGAGTTCAGGGCTCAATGTCAAGGTAACTGCGGCTATTTTTAGAAGAAAACGTACATACTTTAGTCATCACTCTAGCGCCTACATTTATTTGCATATTTTAATAGACATGTAACTTCAAACAAATGTGAGAAACCTCCATGGTGTAGTGGTTATGCTACTCGCCTTGTAAACCAGGGGTCGCAGGATCGATCCCGGGCTTCTCCAGTCTTTCGGATGAGTGTTTAAACCGAGGTTCCGTCTCCGTATGACCTTAGCTGTTGGTGAGACGTAAAACTCGAACACTCACTCACACAAAAGTTGCTGATGATAATATCTTGAGCGAATACGACATTCAGCGTCATGGCCTCAAGTTCAAGATCACTGTGGCTGTTTTTAGCTCACCTGTCACGTAGTGACGAGGTGAGCTTTTGGGATCACTTTTTGTCCGTCGTCCGTCGTGCGTCCGTGCGTGTGTCCGTGCGTGCGTGCGTGCGTCGTAAACAATTTCTTCAAACAACATCTCCTCCTAAACCACTGATCGGATTTTGACCAAACTTCACAGGAGTGATCCTTAGGTGGTCCCCTTTCAAAGTTGTTCAAATGGTTCCGGTCCGTGGCACATCTAGGTCACAGGAGTCAAAAATAGATTTTTTTTTTTCACCGAAAACTTAAAAAATATTCTTCTCTGAAACCACAAGGCCCAGGTCTTTGATATTTGGTATGAAGCTTCATCTAGTGGACCCCTACCAAGATTGTTCCAATTATAGTGCTGGTTCCAAAAATGCCCCCGCCATGGGGCCCTTTGGTTTTTACATGGGCTTATATAGGTAAACTCTCTAAAAATCTTCTTCTCTGAAACCGCAAGGCCCAGGTCTTTGATATTTAGTATGAAGCTTCATCTAGTGGACCCCTACCAAGATTGTTCAAATTATAGTGCTGGGGCCAAAAATGCCCCCGCCCCGGGGCCCTTTGGTTTTACATGGGCTTATATAAGGAAAATCTTTAAAAATCTCATTCTCTGAAACTGCAAGGCCCAGGTCTTTGATATTTGGTATGAAGCTTTATCTAGTGGACCCCTACCAAGATTGTTCAAATTATAATGCTAGGGCCAAAAATACCCCCGCCCCGGGGCCCTTTGGTTTTACATAGGCTTATATAGGGAATATCTTGAAAAATCTTCTATGAAACCGCAAGGCCCATGTCTTTGATATTTGGTATGAAGCTTCATCTTGTGGACCTCTACAAAGATTGTTCAAATCATAGCCCTGAGGCCAAAAATGACCCCGCTCCGGGGCCCTTTGGTTTTACATGGACTTATATAGGGAAAATCTTGAAAAATCTTCTTCTCTGAAACCACAAGGCCTAGGTGTTTTATATTTGGTATAACGCTACATCTAGCGGACCTGTACCAAGATTATTCAAATTATAGCCCTGAGACCAAAAATTCCCCCGCCTCGGGTCATTTGGTTTTACATAGACTTATATTGGAAAAATCTTTAAAAATCTTCTTCTGTGAAACCACAAGGCCTAGATCTTTGATATTTGGTGTGACATTTCATCTAGTGGACCTCTATCAAGATTGTTCAAATTATAGCCCTGAGGCCAAAAATGCCCCGCCTTGAGACCCTTTGGTTTACATAGACTTATATAGGGAAATCTTTAAAAATCTTCTTCTCTGAAACCGCAAGCCCATGTCTTCGATATTTGGTATGGAGCTTCACCTAGTGGACCTCTACCAAAATTGTTCAAATTATAGCCCTCGGACCACAAATGCCCCCACCCCGGGGCCCTTTGGTTTTGCATAGACTTACATAGAGATAATCTTTGAAAATCTTCTTCTCTGAAACAGCAAGGCCCAGGTATTTAATATTTGGTGTGAAGCGTCATCTAGTGGACGTGTGTGTGTGTGTGTGTGTGTGTGTGTGTGTGTGTGTGTGTGTGTGTGTGTGTGTGTGTGTGTGTGTGTGTGTGTGTGTGTGTGTGTGTGAATTCGGGTTTAACGTCGCTTTCAACAATTTTTCAGTCATATCCCGACGGTGTCTGGTTGCGACAGGGAGCTCAATGCTCACTTTTATAGTGCTGCCTCACTGAAGTATCATGTCCCAGACACATTACATGATACCACACCAAGTCACATTATCCGGACACTGGGTCGACCAGTCCTAGCTCTACCCCGTAAATCTGAGTGCCAAGCGAGGAGCAGCTAGTACCATTCTTAACGACTTTGGTATGTTGCGGCCCGGGATCGAACCGGTGACCTCCCGTTCCCCGGAGCGGACACTCTACCAACTGAGCTATCGGGGCCGGTATCTTGTGGACCTCTATGAAGATTGTTTAAATTATAGCCCTGAGGCCAAAAATGCCCCCCCCCCCCCCCCCCCCCGCCCGGGGCCATTTGGTTCTACATAGGCTTATATAGGGAATATCTTTAAAAAATCGTCTTCTCTGAAACCGCAAGGCCCAGGTCTTTGATATTTGGTGTGTATCTTCATCTAGTGGACCTTTGCCAAGATTGTTCAAATCATAGCCTTTGTTAATATTTGGTATGAAGCTTCACCTTTTTAGGCCTCCCTCAACATTATGCACATTATAACCCTGGGGTCAATAATGGCCCACCCCGGAGCCCACTTGTTACTCTATGGATCAGGTGAGCGATCCAGGGCCATCATGGCCCTGATCCAGGGCCATCATGGCCCTCTTGTTTTTTATGCTGTAGCGGCTACATTTATTGATCGATTGATCAGGGTCGGGGCTCAAGGTCGTCAGGTCGCTGGCTATTTTTTTTTAAATTATAATCGCTCTAGCGCCTGTCTCTTTTCTCCCTTTCTCTGGGAGACGACACAAAATAGCCTATAAGGGTTGACGATGCGTTAAATCCTAAACAATCAATTAATCGCCAACACAAAGTGCGAGAGGATTTGTATCACCTGCGATGCCTTTTTTGAAAAATATTGCAATTAACCCAAAGACAAGTGTTATTGGTATTTCGTTACGAAAACACGCCTATTCAAATATATTGGTAAAATTTTTCCACCAAAAATGATTTTATTTTTTCGATAAAATCCTGATATTTTTCATATTTCTGCTCAAAACATAGATTGTGGGTACTCGTTAGAACCGCCTCGGCGAGGCGGTTCTAACGAGTACCCACAATCTATGTTTTTGAGCAGAAATAAGGAAAATACGGTATACCCCTCTAAACTCCAGTTTTTCTATATAAAAGTGGGTTCAAGGGAGTCAAAATTATATAGGCGTGTCTTCGTGATGTGTTAGAATCACCTCGACGAGGCGAGTCGATTCTAACAAATTACCACAACATTGTTTCTTGGAGTACTTAAGGGAAAAGAGCCCCTTATTTCCAATAATACGATTGCGTTGGCGATTCGTTTTAGCGTGATTTTAGGTGAAAGAAGATACGTACTCCTCCATGACTATTTTCTTCACTATTTATCCCACGTACTCCTCCATGACTATATTCTTCACAATTTATCCCACGTACTCCTCCATGACTATATTCTTCACTATTTATCCCGCGTACTCCTCCATAACTATATTCTTCACTATTTATCCAGCGTATTCCTCCATGACTATATTCATCACTATTTATCCCGCATATTCCTCCATGACTATATTCTTCACTATTTATCCCACGTACTCCTCCATGACTATATTCTTCACTATTTATCCAGCGTACTCCTCCATGACTATATTCTTCACTATTTATCCCACGTATTCCTCCATGACTATATTTTTATATTTGTCCCGTGTACTCCTCCATGACTCCCGTGTACTCCTCCATGACTATATTCTTTACTATTTATCCTGTGTACTCCTGCATGAGTATATTCTTCCTTATTTATCCCGCATACTCCTCCATGACTATATTCTTCACTATTTATCCCGCGTACTCCTCCATGACTATATTCTTCACTATATATCCCGCGTACTCCTCCATGACTATATTCTTCACTATTTATCCTGTGTACTCCTCCATGACTATATTCTTCACTATTTATCCCGCATACTCCTCCATGACTATATTCTTCACTATTTATCCCGCATATTCCTCCATGACTATATTCTTCACTATTTGTCCCGCGTACTCCTCCATGACTATTTTCTTCACTATTTATCCCGCTACACCTCCATGACTATTTTCTTCACTATTTATCCCACATACTCCTTCATGACTATTTTCATCACTATTTATCCCCTTGTCTGACAGAGGCTTCAGTTCAGCAAAATCTGTGAGAAATGCCTTGCAAATACATGTATAAGTTGTTTGTTTGATTTGAGGTTTAACGTCCCCGTCAACACTATAGGTCAATTTGGAGACGTTGCTTCCAATTTTGTGGGACTTTTACCCGACACTGTGATGAAATGACATCTCAAGCCGTGTCGCCCAATGAAACCAATAGGGTTTATAAGCATGGACGATCCGACTCACACCGCTTTGCCTTAGATTCTCTAAGCGGTTTACCAGTACTCGTGTGAGGTCTTTTTCAGCTCTGCGTGGAAGCATCATGCAGCCCATCTATTTCTTCAAGCCCCGACTGGGGGGGGGGGTGTCACATGTTTAAGTTGTAACTTGAAACTTCTTTGTAGTAGAATCTGTGATTCCTCGAGAATCGTCTTCTACATCTCTTCTTAACCAATGTTTAACAATCTCCTGATGCTGTTATTAAAGTCTGCTTGGTGTATAGAAAGTGGGTCGGCAATGAAAAGTCATTTGTAGGTTTTTCAAAAAACAATGTTGTTAGTAAATGTCTCCAGTAACGGGCCTCCGTGGCCTAGTGGATAAAAGCGCTGACTCTTGGTCATTAGGTCTCTCACCGCCATAGGTTCGAGCCTCGCTCGGGCCACGTGTGAGACGCCAAGTTTTGCAACGGAAGGTCAGGTGGTTTTTCTCCGGGTACTCCGGTTTTCGCCCACCTCTGATTAACGATCGGCTCGATATGAGTGAAATAATCTTGAAAGGGCCGTAAAACCCAAACCAAAAAAAAAAAAAAAAAATGTCTCCAGTAGACCTACGGTATTTCTCATCCACCATATGTTTAGCAAAGGATTAAACGGTCTTGCACCGGAATATATATCTGATTTACTAAAACCAGTATCTGAAACGCATAATCGAAATTTACGATCGGCTATAGAGGGCTCCCTGTCAGTTCCAAGATCTCGAATATCTCTTTTTGATCGATCAGTTTCAAGCTCTGCCCAAAATTATGGAACTCACTTCCCAAAGAAATAAGAACATCTTCATCATTTGACAGCTTTAAACGGTCGGTAAAAGGTCATTTCCTAAACATTTAAAGTTTGCATAAAGCATAAAATTACGCCTCAGAAACGCTGTTACGGATAAATGGCTAGGTCTCAAGTCGAAAAAGCTTGACCCTAAATCTGGTAAATCGCAGCACTTTAGGTTATGGTCTTCTATTTACATTTCCATAAGCTTACATATTAATATTTGACACTGTACCTGATAAATCTGCATTTCAAATGGAGTTTCTTACCCCAAAACATGGTAAACAAACTGCCAACTACAAAATTATACCAAAAAACAAGGGTGTCATGTGGCAATTTCAAGCGTTCTAACTGTCTAAGGGAGGTAACCCTGCCTCAAAGTGAAAATTCAGTCTTGGAAATTCAGAGATACCACATTTACAATTATTATCACAACAGAAAATTCAGAAGACAGTTCACTTTGTTTCCTTTATGTGTTTAATGCACATATAATACCCTGCAAGAAAAAAAATAACAGCTAAGTATTTCTCATCAGTTTCATAATTATATCCAATCAAATGTGACTATTGTCTCATACATGGCTAAAAGCTGGGTCCACAACCTCCTTTTCCAGGATCATAACCTTAAACCAAACCTTATTTTCTTCATAATCCATCAAAAGTATTGCCAAATAGAAATTTAGATCATATCTAATAATGTAGTCATACATACTAAATGTTCAGTGACAAAGAATCTTTCAAGTTTGCAAAAAAAAGTTATCGCCTTCAGATTTTATGATGAAAGCCGAACAAACCATATTTTGTGAAAAAGCGCAAACTTTACCTCTTTCTGGACTGGAACCCAGAAACCGGCTTGCATCAGTGGTTCTTCTCATGTGTCTTTGGAATACTTCAGTCCTAAAATGCACTAAATTATGCCTAAATAGCTTTCTTAAGTAGAAGTTATGGCTGTTCCTACACCTATACCCCCTATTTTAAGTAAAAAAAGGGCATTTTGAGGATATTTTGAAGACAAAACATTGATGAAAATGATCATAAATGCCTTCATGCCATAAGAAACAGCTGAAAATATCTGTTCAGATCCAGTAACATGAATCTAACCAATTAGAACTTATAACGGATGAGAAAACTTGTCGCGATATTGCAGCGGGCTGTTCGGAGAGATAATTTTGAAATTTTGCTTTGGACCAAGCCTGATGCCATATATTCCAGATGGAGTAGATTCTTTTTCTTATGTTTATGTTCATACACCTACTGCAAGACTCTTTTTCAAACAGATCAATGACAACACTGATTTACATGGCTTAAGAGCAAAGCATCCCCAACCACTAACAACCCCCCCCCCCCCCCCCCCCCCACCCCCCATTTACATGGATCAGAATCACAAAATAGATCAAATGGCCCAGTTAGACCTAAATTAGCACTAAAGTTACAAATTTTACAGTTTTTGAAGCAAAATACATGTCAAGAAGATCCAATTTATGACACAGAATTAGATAGAACCTACACATTTGTGAAAATATTATGTAATGACCAAAAACAGGACAGAGGTGATGATTTTTTCTACTTTCGGTTTAGGTTATGGTCTTCTATTTACATTTCCATAAGCTTACATATTAATATTTGACACCTACCTGATAAATCTGCATTTCAAATGGAGTTTCTTACCCCAAAACATGGTAAACAAACTGCCAACTACAAAATTATACCAAAAAACAAGGGTGTCATGTGGCAATTTCAAGCGTTCTAACTGTCTAAGGGAGGTAACCCTGCCTCAAAGTGAAAATTCAGTCTTGGAAATTCAGAGATACCACATGTACAATTATTATCACAACAGAAAATTCAGAAGACAGTTCACTTTGTTTCCTTTATGTGTTTAATGCACATATAATACCCTGCAAGAAAAAAAATAACAGCTAAGTATTTCTCATCAGTTTCATAATTATATCCAATCAAATGTGACTATTGTCTCATACATGGCTAAAAGCTGGGTCCACAACCTCCTTTTCCAGGATCATAACCTACAGCTGCCCCGGGCACAATTTTGTTCTTGGTGAGTATTTTATGGTCATAGATGTGTACTTTTTATAACCACTATTTACAACAAGTCTTATTTCAAACATCAAGGGTCGTCAAGCACTTAGTCTTATTGAATTGTTTTAAAACAGTTTTACAAATATTTTATTGACGACTTTTCAAGATTTTATGCGCTCATAAATTTGTTATTTAGTCATTTTTACTATTATGCAGGTTAGGATTTTAGATTCATTTAGGAAGATGATCCCATTCTAGTCATATGATACCCAGTATGCATAGACTACTGTATATGTTACAAATTTTATATGCTGTACATATGTATATATGTTAACAGAAGGTCGCAAGGTAGACTAGCTACTGTAGCTAAATGCGCTATCCTCTTAGAATATTGTATAAATAAAAAATAAAATAAATAAACGTACGTAGTCTTAAAACTCGGTACTACTACTGTATTAGAGTTAACAATACTCTCAGGGAGTTCATTCAGTCTATTCCCCACCCGAACACAAAAAGAGTTCATTCAAAATGACTTGAGAGCTCTAGGTTTGGACAAATTCTTACTGTGGCCACGTGTTGTTAAATCTGAGAACTCCAAAAGTCCATCCACAGCAATATTGTCTAGAACTTTTCAAAACCTGGATCATGTGGAGCGTAGTAGCTCAGTGGTTAGTGCACTCTTGCGTATCACGCTAGAGACCCCCTTTTCGATTCCCGGCAGCGATAAGAAAATCGCGGTGTCCGAACATGCTCCACTGGCATCATTTGCAGGGATGAATGCCACAAAGTGCACTGTCCTTCGGATCGGGACGTTAACTGGAGCCCCCGCCCCCCGTGCAGGTAGAATCATCCCCTGTCCTGCCTTAATTACATGATTACTGTGTAGGCTTTCATCCTGCAAACCTGGAGTGTGTGTAATGTACACCTGCACGTAATCCTCGTGAGAGGGTGTTGCAGAATATAAAGAAAGTAAGAAAGAAAGAAAGACATGTCCAAAGGATATTTTCTGTATTGTAACGTTGTCAAATTTAGTGATTTCAAGCGTTCATCATCAGTTCTGGAAGCAATCGAGTAAGCTTTCTTTGAAAATATCCTCTCGTCTTATTGGGTTCGACTCCCGCCGGGGTCGGCAACATTCTTTCGTGGAGATTGATCATGAAATCTTTTCTACGGTCATTCTCTCCCTTCCGCTGATTCAAGAAGGGCAGTTGTCAGTTTCTGGCGAAAGAATGTGCACTGTACTGGTTAACCGCTTACGTATAAGCCTGCCCAGGAAAGTGTTGATAGGTAAACTGAGCGGCTCAAAAATGACCTTAATAGTGTTGACTGGGCCGTAAAACTCCAATACAAACAAACAAAACTTATTATGTTCACGTTAACAATGCTCTTCAGGCTCCTACTACCTCGAGTTATAAACCGCACAAATGGAAATCTAACATATGTACATGTATTACAAAATATACAAGGGAACAAATACTGTCGTCAGGGAGAGGGACATAGGATACCGAGTATTTTTTTTGTCCCCCGCCTTTTCGAAGAAAAGCGAGGGTACATAGTATTCGGCTTTCCGTGGTGCATGATGCGTGGTGCGTGGTTCCGAGCTTGTAGTAGGTACCTTGTGAGTGCAACTCCTCCTACAGTTTTAAACCGATCCTTCTGAAATTTTACATGTGTCTTTATCATGGTTTGAAGTTGTGCATGTGCTTTTTTCAGAATCCTTGAATTAATTTTTGTCACTTTTTTCACATTTTTAACTTAGACTTTTTTGCATGCTTCCGAATTCATGGTAGGTCCCTTGTGAGCGCAACTCCTCCTACAGTTTTATACCGATCGTTCTGAAATTTTACATGTGTCTTTATTATGGTTTGAAGTTGTGCATATACTTTTTTTTCGGAATTCTTTAATTAATTTTTTTCACTTTTTTACATTTTTAACTTGGACTTTTTTTATGCATCAATTCTATGAAAGAGTATAATGTAGTAAGTACCTTGTGAGCGCAACTGCTCCTACAGTTTTATACCGATCCTTCTGAAATTTTACAGGTGTCTTTATCATGTTTTGAAGTTGTGCATATGCTTTTTTTCAGAATTCTTTAATTAATTTTTTTCACTTTTTCACATTTTTAACTTAGACTTTTTCATGCATCAATTCTATGAAAGAGTATAATGTAGTAGGTACCTTGTGAGCGCAACTCCTCCTACAGTTTAATGCAACTCCTTCCAAAACTTAAAAGTTGGTTGAATTATGGTCTGAAGATATGCATTTGCTTTTTACAGAATCTTAAAATAATTCTTTTCACTTTTTAGCTCACCTGTCATGTAATGACGAGGTGAGCTTTTGGGATCACTTATCGTCCGTCGTGCGTCCGTCCGTGCGTCCGTCCGTCCGTCCGTAAACAATTTCTTCAAACGACATCTCCTCCTAAACCACTGATTGGATTTTGACCAAACTGCACAGGAATGATCCTTAGGTGGTCCCCTTTCAAAGTTGTTCAAATGGTTCCGGTCCGTTGCACATCTAGGTCACAGGAGCCAAAAATAGATTTTTTTCACCGAAAACTTAAAAAAATCTTCTCTGAAACCACAAGGCCCAGGTCTATGATATTTGGTATGAAGCTTCATCTAGTTGACCCATACCCGGATTGTTCAAATTATAGTGTTGGGGCCAAAATGCCCCCGCCCTGGGGCCCTTTGGTTTTTCATGCGCTTATATAGGGAAAATCTTTAAAAATCTTCTTCTCTGGAACCGCAAAACCCAGGTCTTTGATACTTGGCATGAAGCTTCATCTAGTGGACCCCTACCAGAATTATTCAAATTATAGTGCTGGGGCCAAAAATGACCCCGCCCCGGGGCCCTTTGGTTTTACATGGGCATATATAGGGAAAATCTTCAAAAATCTTCTTCTCTGAAACCGCAAGGCCCAGGTCTTTGATATTTGGTATGAAGCTTCATCTAGTGGACCCCTACCAGGATTGTTCAAATTATAGCGCTGGGGCCAAAAATCCCCCCGCCCCGGGGCCCTTTGCTTTTACATGGGCTTATATTGGGAAAATCTTTAAAAATCTTCTTCTCTGAAACCGCAAGGCCCGGGTCTTTGTTATTTGGTATGAAGCTTCATCTATTGGACCCCTACCAAGATTGTTCAAATTATAGTGCTGGTGCCAAAATGCCCCAGCCCTGGGGCCCTATGGTTTTACATAGGCTTATACAGGGAAAATCATTAATAATCTTCTTTTCTGAAACCGCAAGGCCCAGGTCTTTGATATATGGTATGAAGCTTCATCTTGTGGACCTCTACCAAGATTGTTCAAATTATAGCCCTGGGGCCAAAAATGCCTCCGCTCCGGGGCCCTTTGGTTTTACATAGACTTATATAGGGAAAATCTTGAAAAATCTTCTCTGAAACCACAAGGCTTAGGTCTTTGATATTTGGTATGAAGCTTCATCTAGTGGACCTCAACCAAGATTTTCAAATTAAAGCCCTCGGGCCACAAATGCCCCCGCCTCGGGGCCTGGATTTACATAGACTTATACAGAGATAATCTTTAAAAATCTTCTTCTCTGAACCAGCAAGGCCCAGGTCTTTGATATTTGGTGTGAAGCTTCATCTACTGGACCTCTATCAAGATTGTTTCAATTATAGCCCTGGGGCCAATTGGTTTTACATAGGCTTAAGTATATCTTAAAAAAAATTTCTTCTAATAAAATTTCTTCTTATAAGGCCCAGGTCTTCGATATTTGGTGTGTTTCTTTATCTAGTGGACCTTTGCCAAGATTGTTCAAATTAAAGCCTTTGTTGATATTTGGTATGAAGCTTCACCTTTTTAGACCTCCCTCAACATTATGCACATTATACCTTGGGGTCAATAATGGCCCTCCCCGGGGCCCACTTGTTACTCTATGGATCAGGTGAGCGATCCAGGGCCATCATGGCCCTCTTGTGTTTTCACTTTTTGTCTGTCATCCGTGCGTAAACAATTTCTTCAAACGACATCTCCTCCTAAACCACTGATCGGATTTTGACCAAACTTCACAGGAATGATCCTTAGGTTGACCCCTTTCAAAGTTGTTCAAATGGTTCCAGTCCATTGCACACATAGGTCACAGGAGCCAAAAATAGATTTTTTTTTCACCGAAAACTTTAAAAATCTTCTTCTCTTAAACCGCAAGGCCCAGGTCTTTGATATTTGGTATGAAGCTTCATCTAGTGGACCCCTACCAAGATTGTTCAAATTATAGTGCTGGGGCCACAAATGCCCCCGCCCCGGGGCCCTTTGGTTTTACTTCGGCTTATATAGGGAAAAATCTGTAAAAATCGTCTTCTCTGAAACCGCAAGGCCCAGATCTTAGATATTTGGGATGACGCTTCATCTAGTGGACCCCTACCAAGATTGTTCAAATCATAGTGCTGGGGCCAAAAATGCCTCCTCCCCAGGGCCCTTTGGTTTTACATGGGCTTATATAGAGAAAATCTTTAAAATCTTCTTCTCTGAAACCGCAAGGCCCAGGTCTTTGATATTTGGTATGAAGCTTCATCTAGTGGAAAGTAGAAGTAAAACAAAGATCAGGAATTGATTCAATTAACTTACTCCACCCATAAAAGACACCAAAGGGAAAGAAATACAAACATTAAGCGACCAGACCATAATGGAAACCTAAACAAAGGAAGGCCATAAGGACAGTTACTTTCCCACAAAATGGCCATAAGGCCATCCAAAACCAAAAGACACAAGTGATACACACAGTAAGTAACAAACAACAACATAAATAAATCGCCACAGAAGAGCCGCCTTGGAACGGTCAGTGGAAGATTTCCACTGGGGGGGCTTAAATCGATTTTACGTGGCCACAATCCTCGCCCTTACTTCCGTCGCGATTTAGACAAATAATTTGTTCAGTCCGCATGAAGGCCTCCTAACTCATCAGTGCAACATCTCCGTGAACACAAAAATCAAAGAACCACAGAGGTGAGACAACGGTGAGGACTCGACAGCAAGAAACCACTGAAATGCTGGAGCAAAAGAAATCCAACAGTTAGACTCCGATGAGCCCGACCAGAGACAGAGCATCAGGCACCAACCAAACTTTTTCTCTCTAATTTTCAATAAGCCTTTACGTTGGAGCCGTCATAGAATCTGAGGCCTGACCCACCGGCGTGCAATTAAAGAGGGAAGCAAAGTTGCCAACCGTGATTGGGTTAACTACCATGCATGCAGTCTGTCGTATAATATCCATGTTGTACCCAATCTTTTTATATCGAAGAATGATTTTACGAAATTGGGTGCTGAAGTCATTGCGGTTATATATTTTTTCTGAATTTATATACTAAGTCACCATAAAATTCGGGTTCCGATAGACCATGTTGCAGAAGAGATTTAAGTCCAATATTGAATTTTGAAATTAAATCAGAATGGCGTCTATAAAATTTTGAAAAGGCTTTGCGTAGTTTATGGTACCGATAACCCTGATTAAGGAGTTTAGCCGTTAATAATTTATTACGAGTGTTGAAGTCAGTTACATGACTACACACTTTAGCAAATCGAATTAATTGCGAAATATAAACGCCATAGGATGGCGCACGAGGAACATCACCATCCAAAAAAGGAAAATTTACAATCTCAAAATCAAAGTCATCGCGTTTATCATAAATTTTGCACGAAACAAATCCATCTACAATAGATAGATGTAAATCCAAAAACGGGGCCTCGGTATCAGAAGAATTTGCTTTATTTAACTGAAGTTCTAGGGGGTAAATCTGACTGATCAAACCATCAAAATAGGTATTATCAATATTTAATAAATCATCTAAATATCTAGAAGCAGAGCTAAAAGCTTCACACCAAATATCAAAGACCCGAGACCCTTTGGTTTTACATAGACTTATATAGGGAAAAATCTGTAAAAATCGTCTTCTCTGAAACCGCAAGGCCCAGATCTTAGATATTTGGGATGACGCTTCATCTAGTGGACCCCTACCAAGATTGTTCAAATCATAGTGCTGGGGCCAAAAATGCCTCCTCCCCAGGGCTTAGAGGATCTAAGCCTGTCCAGGAACCGCGGCGCGAGGCGGACCGTCCATGCTATTAAACCCTATTGGTTTCATTGGGCAACAGGGCTTGAGAAGTCATTTCATCTCAATGTCGGGTAAAAGTCCCACAAAATTGGAAGCAACGTCTCCAAAATGACCTTTACAGTGTTGATGGGGACGTTAAACCTCAAATCAAACCAAAACCAGGGCCCTTTGGTTTTACATGGGCTTATATAGAGAAAATCTTTAAAATCTTCTTCTCTGAAACAACAAGTCCCAGGTCTTTGATATTTGGTGTGAAGCTTCATCTAGTGGACCTTTATCAAGATTGTTTAAATT
The DNA here is from genome assembly GCA_963580285.1 of Lucinisca nassula. Classification (NCBI taxonomy): domain Eukaryota; kingdom Metazoa; phylum Mollusca; class Bivalvia; order Lucinida; family Lucinidae; genus Lucinisca; species Lucinisca nassula. Next base: position 28,390,631 of record OY757024.1, read on the forward strand.
ATAGTCCTAAGGCCAAAAATGCCCCCGCCCTGGGGCCATTTGGTTTAACATAGGCTTATGTAGGGAATATCTTTAAAAAAATCTTCTTCTCTGAAACCGCAAGGCTCAGGTCTTTGATATTTGGTGTGTAGCTTCATCTAGTGGACCTTTGCCAAGATTGTTCAAATTATTGCCTTTTTTTGATATTTGGTATGAAGCTACACCTTTTAAGACTCCCCTCACATTTTGCACATTATAACCCTAGGGTCAATAATGGCCCTCCCCGGGGTCCACTTGTTACTCTATGGATCAGGTGAGCGATCCAGGGCCATCATGACCCTCTTGTTTCACATTTTTAACTTAGACTTTTTTTTGCCCTTCTATAATATGAAACTGGATATGTAGTAGGTACATTGTGAGTGCAACTCCTACAGTTTAAAACTGATCCTTCAGAATCTTTACAGGTGTTTTGATATGGACTGAAATGTGCATGTGCCTTTAACAGAATCCTTTAATTATTGTTTTTCACTTTCCGCATTAAGTGATACCAATGGTTGCCTGGTTAACTTACTTATTTTTTAACCTCACAAATGAAAATAAGGCGGGCGACATAAATTCTCTTTGGAATTTGCTTGTTTATTTTGCTTCTTCAGAAATGTCCTTCCTTATTCCATTACGATACATCTAACATACCCGTGCGACATAGTGTATTTTTTTCACATCTCCAAAATGGCTACTTTTATGATGAAAGTCTGTGATTTTTCTGTTATTTTTTCTTCAAACATAGGTTGCGGGTGCTCGTTAGAACCGCCTCATTGAGGCGGTTCTAACGAGTACCCACAACCTATGTCTATGAGCAGAAATAAAGAAAATAATGTATACCCCCCCCCCCCCCCTCCCCTAAACGTCAGTTTTCTCGATATAAAGTGGAGTTTAAGTGGGTGTTCATTTCACGGACTTATTATCGTGATGCTTTCTTTGTATTGTAGGCTACAAGCTCTTCGATACCGCTTTCTCGTACAAAAATGAAGCAGACATCGGATCCACAGTTAGTAGGTTGGAAAGAAATGGAAAGACCGAACGCAAAAAACTATTTTTTACCACCAAAGTTCCTCCTATCTACCTTAATCCAAATGATGTACATTTGAGTGTGGAGGAATCGCTTGAAAACCTCAGGAGCAAATATGTTGATCTTCTATTAATCCATTCCCCATGGGGCCTAAAGAATCAAGGGGACGGAACTCTACGCCCAAAAGACAAGAACGGGAATATTATTTTCGAACAGTACGATATAGCGGAAACTTGGAAGGCGCTTGAAAAAGAAGTAGAGAGGGGAAGGGCTAGGAGTATTGGAGTATCTAATTTCACGCCAAGTCAGATGACACGAATAATGAAAAATGCAAAAATAATCCCCCAGAACGCACAGTTTGAATGCCACGCATATCTTCAACAAACTGCATTACGGGCGTTTTGTAAGTCTTTCGATATTTCGTGCACATCATTCGGGAGTCTGGGATCTCCAGGGAGACCGACTCATCATAATGATAGGAAGTCGCCGCAGCCTCGACTACTAGACGATGTAGGAGTCAAACATGTGGCAAACAGGCATGGGAAAACAAACTCTCAGATTTTGTTGAGATTTATGCTGGAGAGTGGAGTGTGTGTTATTCCCAAGTCAGACAAGGCGTCAAGACTGGAAGAAAATTTCAATGTGTTTGATTTTCATTTTGAAGAAACTGACATGGACAGACTGCGAGGACTAAACCGCGATCTCAGATACTACCCTTTCCCTCAATATCAGGCACACCCAGAATACTCCAAGACTGGGGAGCCTTTTTAGAACACCATTGACGCAACTCTATGCACAATCAGTGGACTCCATGAAATGGTTCGCGACAACCAAAAATGGGCCATAGTAAAACTAGCCTACTTAACCGTTCAATGTCCACTTCATCACGAAAACATGCCTATATAGAGGATAATACATGAGTGTTCATGTATTATTGAATTTATTAAACTCGTTGAGGTAAAGGGATAAAATGCGAGGCTTTGCTCATAATTATAACATATCCATTCAACATAGTGCATTCTTTCATTTCTGCAAAACCGTAATCTTTTTGATGCAAATTTGTGATATTTTTTCTTTTGTGACTCCAAACATAGATTATGGGTGACCCTAGAACCGCCTCATTGAGACAGTTTTATATTTTGGAGCATAAATAAGACATTACGAAAACACGCCTAAATATGTTGATAAAATTGTACCACCAAAAAATGATTTTTTTCAGATAAAAATCCTGATAGTTTTCATAGTGCTGCTCAAAACATAGATTGTGAGTAGTCGTTAGAACCGCCTCGCCGAGGCGGTTCTAACGAGTACGCACAATCTCTGTTTTTGAGCAGAAATTAGAAAAATAATGTACACCCCTGTAAACCCCTGTTTTACTATATAAAAGTGGGGTTGAAGAGGGTCAAAATGATATAGGCGTATTTTCGTGATGAAATAATGTATACCTCTGTAAACCCCAGTTTTCTCTATATAAATTGGGGTTTGGGGGTGTTCATTACACGGACTTGTTTGCATTATTAACTGACAGACATCTTATGGCATGAAACATAAACCTGCGCTTGGATAGATGGTCACCTGGGCAACATTGTTGCAAGATTTAACCCTTGATCTGCTGAATATTTATATATGCCACACCCACTACTGATTATCAACCAATCAGATTACTTGATGCAAATCATTGCAACAAATTCATAAACTGAATGGCAAATAATGAAGATCCTGATCAGATGGCTTCTTCAGAAGCCATCTGATCTGGATCTGCATTATTTGAAAGATCAGACATATCCGGGCTCAGCAGGACAATGGTTAATTAACCCTTGTCCTGCTGAGCCCGGATATGCTTTATTTTCCAAACAATGAAGATCCAGATCAGATGGCTTCTTATGAAGCCATCAGATCAGGATCTACATTGTTTGCCAGTCAGATTGTGAATTTGTTGCAATAATTTGCATCAAGTAATCTGATTGGTTGATAATCGGTAGTGGGTGTGGCAGATTAAAATATTCAGCAGGATAAGGGATAATGAAACTGTGTTGCAGTGTGAATGAAATTGGACCAAAAATATTAAAGAAATTAGCATTTTAATGTTTTTTTCTTTTTCTATCTTAAGCTATGTCGGCCATTTTATTCATTTGAGCGAAACAATTATAGTAATTTTGTAGAGGGTAACCATCACGAAAACACGCCCATATAATTTTGACCTCTTTGAACCCCACTTTTAAATAGTTTACAGGGGTATACCTTATTTTTCTTATTTCTGCTCTAAAATATAGATTGTGGGTACTCGTTTGAACGGCCTTAAAATGACATCTTCTCCTAGACCAATGGCCCGATTTCAAAATAGTTTCGCAGAAATGTTCTTTGGATGACCCTATACAAAATTGCTAAAATGGATCCACTGTCCTGAACAAAGTGGCTGGTAGAGCTAAAAATAGAAGGAAAAAAAAGGAAACTTCAAACAATATCTCTTAGGCTAATGATCCTTGGGTGACCCTCGACCAAATTGGTAAAATGGTTCCGCTTTGCTGAACAGAAAAATGGTCTGCTTTGCTGAACAAAATGACCAACAGCGCCAAAAATAGAAACTGAACCTTTAAACGACACTCCTTGGTCAATGGCCCGATTTCTAAATAATTTCACAAAAAGTGTTCCCTGGATGACCCTTTAATGAAGATGCTAAAATGGTTGCTCTCCGCTGAACAAAATGGCCGCGAGAGGTAAAAATAGATTAAGCTTTTAAACGACATCCAGGCCAATTGCCAGATTACAAAATGTTTTGCCATTGGCCTGATGTCTAAAAAATTAACAAAATGTTTCGCTTATGCCCCTTTACACTACAATTGCTGAAATGGTTCCACGCGACTGATTGAAGTGGCCGCCAAAGCTTATAATTGATAAAAAATGAGTGTCATTTCTTCTTTGGTCACAGCTAGGCCCGATTTCAAAATAAACTTAAATGGAAAGGTTCTTTTACCAAAATTGCTAAAATGGTCAAATCGGCTGAGCAAAATGGAAGCCTAAGTTAAAAGTAGAAAGTTATTAAAATGACAATCTACACTCAGGGACAATTGACCCGCCAATGGTATCAGTGCTTTGCATTTACAATGGCATTTAGACGGGGCCTTCCTCCTTAATAACAGATTGGAAAGTGCACACTGGTTTGGCTAAAAATAATTGGCAGATTCCATAGTCTTGATTCCATAGTATTGATTATCTTCCATGATATTAATCAGGTGAGCGAATTAGGTTCATCATTGGCCTCGTGTTCTCCTTTAATCCCTGGCAGCCATTTTGCTCATCAAAGCGGAACGGTTTTAGCTTTTTTCGCAGACGGTCATTGTTTGTTTGTTTGTATTGGAGTTTTACGGCCCAGTCAACACTATTTAGGTCATTTTTGAGCCGGTCAGTTTACCTATCAACACTTTCCTGGGCAGGCTTATACGTAAGCGGTTAACCAGTACAGTGCACATTCTTTCGCCAGAAACTGACAACTGCCCTTCTTGAATCAGCGGAAGGGAGAGAATGACCGTAGAAAAGATTTCATGATCAATCTCCACGCAGACGGTCATCTAAGCAACATTCCTATGAAGTGAAGCTGGCCCAAGGGTAAAAGAGGATATTGACATTTATATTAGAAAAACAAGTCCGTGAAATAACGGCTTCCAACATGGTGTCAGAAACGACAAGTTTTAGGTAAAAATGAAGACATCTTTATTATTTTTGCTTTCAACATAGATTGTGGGTGCTCGTTAGAACAGCCTCAATGATGAGGGTTCTTCTAACAAGTACCCACAAGTTATGTTTTTGAGCAAAAATAAGACATAATGCATACACCCGTAAACCCCAGTTTTCCCTGTATAAAGTGCGGTTTAGGGGGTTTAGGGGGTTTCATTTCACGGACTTGTTCACATGATGAATATGTTTCTTTTCTTAACTCTGGCGGCCATTTTGTTCAGCGGAGCAAAACGATTTTAGCAATTATGGTAGGGAACCACCTCTGCAAAATTCCTGAGAAGTTTGAATCAAATTGGACCAAGGATTGTGAAGGTTTCGAATTTAAAGCAAATTATTGACGTTTTCTATTTTAGCTATGGCGGCCAATTTGCTTACGGAGCGGAATCGTTTCAGACATTTTCGAAGATGGTCACTTAACCAATTGAGTACCAGAAACCCCTAAAGGGGTACCTTGGCAAATAATGGAGGCCCAGATCAGACGCCGCAGAACGCGGCGTCTGATCAGAGCCTCCACTGTTTGCTAAAAGTCCAGCCATTTTCCAAATTAAATTTGAAGAAAACACAACCCGACACCCCTAAATTTTGAAATGAACTCCTGCTATATATAAGGAGGAAGATTCCGTGTGGTGCTAAAAGGGTTAAGCAACAATCCTATGATGTTTGAATGAATTTGGCGCAAGTCTATAGGAGGAGTTGAAATTTAAATTTAAGCAAACGTTGTGGGTTGTAAAGAACACTTCGGGAGGCAAAATGCACCCCACAGTTGCCAGTGTGGAGTGCATCCCATAATGTACCTCTGGTAGGTACATCTGTCAGTACGTTAACATTTTGGTTAAGGTTTTGCGTCGAAGTTTCAAAGAGATTGTATCTTCTGAACCCTTTAATAGATTTAGGTGACGCTTAAACTGAAGTTACATACTGGCCTAAAGATGCTATTGATTTATTTTCCACCCCACAGTGACCTTGAGGTCAAGGTCGGAGACTTGGAAATTTGACATTTGGTTAAAGTTTTATGTCAAAGTTAATAGATACCTGTATGTTCTAAACTCTAAGACAAATATGTCTGATACGTCCGTCTGTCCGTCCGTTTGTTTGTTTGATTTGATGCTTCAGTAACATTGATGCCCCCACCCCTTCAGTTACTTTGATGCCCTCACTCCTTTGGTCAATTTAGAAATTTTATGATTGGTTTAGCTTTTACAAGCACATTTATAGATTCTTAAAGCTTTCTGACATCACCATCCATATTACATACAAGCTCAAAAGATATACCAGAGGGTGGCGCGGGCCGGGTGTATACGTGACCCACGTGGCTCTAGTTTTGTGGGTTTTTACCCTACATCGAGATGAAAGGAAATCTCCAGCCCTGCCGCCCATAGAAACCGATAGGGTTTAAGGAGCGGTCCGACACGAATCACTCTTCCTGAACAGGCTACCTAAACGGTTTACCAGTACTCAAATACGGTCGGTTTCAGCTCTGCTCGGAATAATCCTACAGTCCAATCTATTTGTCCAAGCCATGATGGGAGGTGGCGTAAGATTCAGATTTAATAATTTAAAAAGGCTATTTCTTAGAAACATAGATGGAACATCAAATGGCTTATTAATCCGTTCACCATTTATCGACTATTGATTTTTTGGTCGACTGGTTTGCCAGTTGATCCAAAGTTATAAAGCAAAGAACTGAAATCGTGCTGTTGTCAACGTGACCACTTTTTGGGAAACCAAGATTACGTTTAATACTCCTGTATTAGGTCAGTTGGTTTATTAAAGGCGCTATACGAATTCCAATAATTGGCTTTAATTTTAGCTTCCTTCAGCATCGATTATCTGACAGGCGAATCCAGATTTTACGAATTTGAAGTTTAAACTTCAATGATGGTCACCACGAAACCACTTTTGCAAATACAGCAGACTGTTCAGACGCCTCGTTCTGCGATGCCCAATCTGGGCCTACATTTTTTGCCAGTATCCCGTTCCGTGGGTCTCCGGTACAAAATAAACATCAAAATGGAAAACCAAAAAAAAAGTAGTCAATCACTAAAGATGATGAATGCCCCCGCCAAACGCCTCTTGCTTGACCTAATAGACGGGCACACTTTCTAACTAAACTAGATAACGCAACATTCTCCAAGAATTGTTTGTTTTGTTTGATTTGAGGTTTAACGTCCCCGTCAACACTGTAAAGGTCATTTTGGAGACGTTGCTTCCAATTTTGTGGGACTTTTACCCGACATTGAGATGAAATGACATCTCAAGCCCTGTCGCCCAATGAATCCAATAGGGTTTATTAGCATGGACGGTCCGCCTTGCACCGCGGTTCCTGGACAGGCTTAGATCCTCTAAGCGGTTTACCAGTACTAGTGTGCGGGCCGGATTCAGCTCTGCGTGGAAGCATCATGCAGCCCATATATTTCTTCAAGCCCCTATGGGCGGGGACAAGCATTCTCCAAGAAACATATGGCTAAATGTTTAAGTCGTTCAAAAGGACATGATTTTGGAAAAAAGCGCGGTTGATCAGAATCATGTTTACTTTAGGCACTTGTTCAATGCATGTCTGAACTGTGTTGCAATTATCAATGTCCTGCACTAAACACTTTAGGAGTTATGGAGACACGAACAGTACCATTCAGCCTCCTATGCTACTCATATGGCCAGAAGGGTTTAAGTCGTTAAAGGGGGACATACTTGTGTAATAATGGAGCTGGATCAGAATATTGTTCCTTAACATTACGAAAACACGCCTATACAAATACATGGTAAATTTTACCGCCAAAAAAATGAACATTTTAAGATGATAAATTGTGATATTTTTGTTATTTCTGCTCAAAATATAGATTGTTGGAACTCTTTATAACCGCCTCATCGAGGCGGTCCTTACGGGTACCCACTAGCTATATTTTAGAGCAGAAATAAGAAAAAAAATATTTACCCCTGTAAACCCCAGTTTTTCTATATAAAAATGGGGTTCGAGGGGGCAAAATTTTAAAGGCGTATTTTCGTGATGAAGGCACATATACAATGCATGTCAGAACGGCGTTGCCGGTTCAATGTCATGCATCTAATACTGTAGAAGTTGCGGAGACACGAACAGTTCTTTTTAAACTCATATACTAGAAAATGCTTAAATCGTTCAAGGGGACATTATTCAGCAATAAGGGATTGTATCAGAATTCTGTTTCCTCAATACACATGTGCAATGCATGTCTGAACTGTGTTGGAAGTAACAATGTCCTGCATCAAATACTGTAGGAGGAAGTGCAGAGACACAAACAGTACTATTTAACCTCATAATCTACACATATGGCCAAATGTTTAATTAAGTCGTTCAAGGGGACATAATTCTGCAATACGGGGCTGGACCAGAATCCTGTTTCCGTTATGTACATTTTCAATGCATGTCTGAATTGTGTTGCAAGTTTCAATGTCCTATATCAAATACTGTAGGAGAAGTTGCAGAGACAAGAACAGTACTACAATGTTTGATGTACAGACTTAACATACGTACGGACAACTTTATGCCCCTCCTCAATTCTTGGCGTCGGGCATAAAAACCGACCACCCGGAGTAGAAAAACCATCTGACCGTCCATTGCAGAACTTGCTCACATGTGGCCATAGCGGTGAGAGACCTAATGATGAAGTCAGCGCTCTTTTCCACTATGCCACAGAGGCCCGAGCAAATGGGCTAATTCAGCTGTTGGTATCACATCTACCAAAACGATCCTAAGCGTTTGGATATGCAGGTCTAGGTCCCGGCTGTCCCCGCCCATCGGGGCTTGAAGAAATATATAGGCTGCATGATGCTGCCACGCAGAGCTGAATCCGACCCACACGAGTACTGGTAAACCGCTTAGAGGATCTAAGCCTGCCCAGGCAAAGCGGTGTGAGTGTCGGCCCCGTCCATGCTTATAAAGCCTATTGGTTTCATTGGGCGACAGGGCTTGAGATGTCATTTCATCTCAATGTCCGGGTAAAAGTCCCACAAAACTGGAAGCAACGTCTCCAAAATGACCTTTACAGTGTTGACGGGGACGTAAAACCTCAAATCAAACAAACAAAATCTAGGTCCCGGTCTAGGCAATCAGCGACCCCCCCCCCCCCCCCCCCCCAGATAAGTCAGAATCTGGACAGGAATCACGTGTTGGGTTGATAAACAGTGTCGATCCAGATAGACTCCACAGAAAACGACATTTGAGATCACGGTCTACAGTGTTTTTAGCTCACCTGGGCCGAAGACTTCAGGGGAGCTTATAGTATAGTGGGTCGTCCGTCCGTCGTCCGTCCACACTTTTGAGCAGCTATATCTCTGTATCCTGCAGGCTGATCTCAATCATTTCTCACCTGTAGCATGCCTCTGGTGGGGCATTGATGACATAAACTTTTTTTTGAAATCGCTCTAAAACTTTGGTTCCTATGGCAACCACAAGGTCCCATAGACTTACTATGGGAAAATGCTTGTCATTACCGTAGCGCCTTCAGTTTTGATCGGATCTTTCTGAAACTTATATGTAAGGTGACTGGGGATAAAAACTCGGATGAGTTCGAAAACCGGCCAAGTCGGCCCATTTATTATAGAGTTACGTCCCTTTGATTGCTGAAAATGCCCATTTTCGACCTTGTCATCACCGTAGCCCCTTCAGTTTTGATCGGATCTTTCTGAAACTTATATGTAATGTGGCTGGGGATAAAACCTCGGATGAGTCCGAAAACCGGCCAAGTCCGCCTATTTATCATAGAGTTACGTCCCTTTGATTGCTGAAAATGCCGATTTTTGACCTTGTCATCACCGTAGCCCCTTCAGTTTTGATCGGATCTTTCTGAAACTTATATGTAAGGTGGCTGTGGATAAAATCTCGGATGAGTTCGAAAACCGACCAAGTTGGCCCTTTTATCGTAGAGTAACGTCCCTTTGATTGCTGAAAATGCTGATTTTTGACCTTGTCATCACTGTAGCCCTTTCAGTTTTGATCGAATCTTTCTGAAACTTATATGTAAAGTGGCTGGGGATAAAATCTTGGATGAGTTCGAAAACCAGCCAAGTTGGTCCATTTATAACAGAGTAACGTCCCTTTGATGGCTGAAAATGCCAATTTTTGACCTTGTCATCACCGTAGCCCTTTCAGTTTTGATCGGATCTTTCTGAAACTTATATGCAAGGTGGCTGGGGATAAAGCCTCGGATGAGTTCGCATACCGGCAAAGGTGGCCTATTTATCATAGAGTTAGGTCCCTTTGATTGCTGAAAATGTTGATTTTTGACCTTGTCCACACTGTAGCCCCTTCAGTTTTGATCGGATCTTTCTGAAACTTATATGTAAGGTGGCTGGGGATAAAACCTCGGATGAGTTCGAAAACCGGCCAAGTTGCTCCATTAACTATATAGTTATGTCCCTTTGATGGCTGAAAATGTTGATTTTTTACCTTGTCATCACCGTAGCCCCTTCAGTTTTGATCGAATCTTTCTGAAACCTATATGTAAGGTGACTGGAGATAAAACCTAGGATGAGTTTGAATACCGGCCAAGTTGGCCCATTTATCATTGATTTACGTCCCTGTTTTTGCTGAAAATGCCGATTTTTGACCTTGTCATCACCATAGCCCCTTCAGTTTTGATTGGATCTTTCTGAAACTTATATGTAAGGTGGCTGGGGATAAAATCTTGGATGAGTTCGAAAACAGGCCAAGTCAGCCCATTTATCGCAGAGTACTGTCCCTTTGATGGCTGAAAATGTTGATTTTTGACCTTGTCATTACTGTAGCCCCTTCAGTTTTGATCGGATTTTTCTGAAACTTATATGTAAGGTGGCTGGGGATGAAACCTCGGATGAGTTCCAAAAATGGCCAAGTCGGCTCATTTATTTTAGAGTTACATCCCTTTGATTGCTAAAAATGCCAAATTTTGACATAGTCATCACCGTAGTCCCTTCAGTTTTGATCGGATCTTTCTGAAACTTATATGTGAGGTGGCTGGGAATAAAATCTTGGATGAGTTTGAATACTGGCCAAGTCTGATCGGATCTTTCTGAAACTTACATGTAAGGTGGCTGGGAATAAAACCTCAGGTGAGTTCGAATACCGGCCAAGTCGGCACATTTATCATAGAGTGACGTGCCTTTGATTGCTGAAAATGCCTATTTTGGACATTGTTATCACTGCTGCCACTTTAGTTTTGAACGGATCTTCATGAAACTTACAAACAAGGAAGTCAGGCAGAAAGCTTGGAGGAATTTGAAAACTCTTGTTTTTGAACTTGTCATCACCATAGCCACTTCAGTTTAGATAGGATCTTCTTAGCAAGTCAGGAATAAAAGCTTGAATGAGTTTGAAAACCGGTGAGGTCAGCCTGTTTATCATAGAGTTAAATTCTACTTGATTTTCAGAAAATGCATACCCTGTCATCACCATGTCCTCCCATAAAGCCTTCAGTAAAGGTTGGCACTTCCTTAAACTTTGAATCTGTTAGCTCAGGTGAGCGATACAGGACCAAGCTAGCTTGGTCCTCTTGTTTCTTAAAAAATACTGTTATTTCAGGGTTAAATCGCAGTCCAGGACTGTCGACAAATCAGTGGTGTTACTACAGTCCTTAACCCTTCTCTTGCTGAATATTCAGATTAGCCACACCCATTTCTGACTTTGAACCAATCAGATTACTTGATGTAATTTATTCCTACAAATTCATAAATTGAATGTCAAACAGTGTAGGTCCTGATCAGATGGCTTCTTAGAGAAGCCATCTGATCTGGATCTACACTGTTTCCAAAGATAGGGGTTGTCGTGAACAGCATGATAAGAGTTAAGGTGTGACTGTTTATGTCTGCTTTATATAGTTTTCAATCATTTTAGACCTTTGTTTTGCATCTAGGCAAACGGTGTAAATGCTGATCAAACTACTAATAGTGGAGCTCTTCAATCCGGGTCTACATTGTTTGCAACAATGACAGTAGACAACAAAGCAGACTGGAGTAGTTGTGATTGGCATCTTAAACGTCTATCGTATATGTAGACGAAATCAACCGATGCCCGCTGACGGACCAGGGAATGAGCTATATATAAATAGTTTGAACAAGCTTTATGGCATACCTAAGTGGTCAAAATGTTTTTAAAACACAAAGCTTGTTTTGCATTTGCGCTTGAGCACTATCAATGGAATATTGTAAATGCAGTAAGATGAATCTGTTGTGTTGCTCCTATTTAGTACATACCTACATGTATACAGCAGGTGAAAAAATTTTTGGGCTAGGCCAAGAAAGGACAATGTAAATAAATATATGCATATAAAATAAAAGCTAAATAAACTGGAGAACCTCCAAAATGCTATCACTGCAACAACGGTTCCTGACTGGTGAATTAGCAAACCGTGATTAGATACATAAACAGATGCCACACAACGCCACATAACGCGGCATCTGATCAGGCCTACACTTATAATACAGTAAAATTCCACTATTAAGACAACTTAAATTTAAGACTAAATCTACTTTTAAAAGCTTTAGTAGTACAGTAGAACTTCGATGGCTCGAACACCGATGGCTCGTTTACCATGGCTGGGTCTAACTCATTCTTGAGCCCCTATGGAAATCCTCAAGATAAGAAATGGTGGGGGATGATTAAGGAGATTTTAGTCTATTATCTCGCAAATGTATGCTGTGTGTGCTCATTAGAATCGCCTCGGTGAGGCGATTCTAATGAGTACACACAGCATACATTTTCATTATATAACATCGAAAAGATGTTCAAAAGTATTTCGCCATGCATCCAGGCAGTAACCCTCAGTGGCTTGAACTACACCTGTCTCGAATAAATTGTCATGATCCCAAAGGGGTTCGAGCCATCGAAGTTCGACTGTATGTTTAATTTATATGTTCTTCCTTTGTGGTTTCTGCATACAGTGTCTTCTGGCCAGAGACCACCTTTGGGACTGTTCAAAAGTGGTCTTGAAGACCACTTTTGAACAGTCCAAAAGGTGGTCTTAATTGAGGAATTTTACTGTACTGGGATTTAAGGGTTGAACGAAAAGTCTAAGTTTAGGACTGTTTTCTAAGCCTTCACTCAGAGACAGTGGACCCACCAATACTTTCAGTGCTTTGATTAAGTCCGGTGCTTCTACCCTGAGATGAACCCGACTACACAGGAGTACTTGTAAACTGCTTAGCCCAGGAAAAATGGTGCGACTCAGATCGTCCCTTCATATGAACAGTGTTGACGGGGGCATAAAATATCAGTTCTAACACTTGTCGCATACATAGTCATTGGCTAAATCCGGTGATATATTGAGAAATCACTAGGCGAAAAAGAGTGACAAGAGCGTCGCCGTTTTATGATGTTTCTGCGACGTTATCGATCGTTTGCTTGACTTTTGACGGAATAACGTCTTTTTCACGAATAAAGTACGTTACATAAACGGGTAACTGCATGTGTTACAGTCCAACATGTAGGTGAAATTTCTTCAAATAATGTTGGAATGTTGAGAGAATATGAAGAAAACAACGGCATTTACACGGGGGTAATACCATTTTCTATACCTGTGTTGTCGACCGAGCCGGTACTGTGTAAAGCTGCTGTCGACCGAGAAATACGGTTTTCGACCGAGCAGTACGGATGTCGACAGAGGAGGGTAGTCGATAAATTCGCTGTAAATGTGTTATTTTTGTGTAATACTGTCCATTTTGGGGTTGTCAAATCGTTCGTGAAATAGTTTGCTGTTGTTTCAAGTGTTTTGGAAGTCTGACTAATAGCCTGTTTTGACGCTGAGCGGAATTAAACGGGAAATTATATAAAATAAGTACTTCCGGGGAAATGCGTGGTTCTTATTCAGTGTCATGGAATATCGAGGACGAAATGATGCAGATACATCATTAACTTACGCGATAACATTTTATTTGTGTGTCAACATGTCTTTATATGCATCTGTGGAACTGTTTATAGTTTCAACGATACGGCTGTCGATGAAGCGAAAGTTTGCGGGGTACAGTTGTCGACGTTACTGGGTACGGATGTCGATGATTCAACGAGAGTGTAAGGGACAGATTTACTGGAAATTAACCCCAGTTAAACAATAAAATAACTGTTGCATTCTTCGTCAGGCTTTGTTTGTTTGTTTGAAATGGCTGATTGATAATAAACTATCGTTGCTTTGTTTTGTTTGTTTGATTTGAGGTTTAACGTCCCAGTCAACACTGTAAAGGTCATTTACGTATCTTCACGTATCTTCAAATTTTGTGGGCGAAAACCTGAGTACCCAAAGAAAAACCATCTGACCTTCCGTTGCAGAATTTGGCATCTCACATGTGACCCGAGCGAGGCTCGAACCACAGAGGTGAGATACCTAATGATCAAGAGTCAGCGCTCTTAACCACTAGGCCACGGAGGCCCGTCACCAATGAGATTGGTCATTAGGTTTTTAGCTCACCCTAGCCGCAAGCTCAGCAAGTGAGTATACCCATGCCCCGGCATCCGTCGTCGTCCGTTCACATTCTGCAAACATCTCATCAATCACGAAAACACGCCTATGTAATATTGACCCCCGTAAACCCCACTTTTATATGGTAAAACTGGGGTTTACAGGCGTGTATATTATTTTTCTAATTTCAGCAAAAACAGATTGTAGGTATTCGTTAGAACCGCCTCGTCGAGGCTATTCTAACGAGTGCCCTCAATCTATGTTTAGAGCAGAAATAAGCAAATACCTATTTTCATGCGAAAAGTTTCATAGTGAGAGGCGTGTTAATGGGGCGCCGTTTTACCATTTATTCCGTATTTATGGCTATCCATAACTCGAATTATGGATATCCATAATTCGAATTATGGATATCCATAATTCGAATTATGGATATCCATAAATATTTATGGATATCCATAATTCGATGTGAACTGATGATATACATAAATCGAATAATGGATATCCATTATTCGATTTATTGATATCCATAAATCGATTTATGGATATCCATTATTCGGCTGATTTATGGATATCCATAAATCAAATTATGGATATCCATTATTCGGCTGATTTATGGATATCCATAAATCGAATTATGGATATCCATAATTCTCCTCTGCAAATAAACCTAATTATTAATGACTGCTCCCTTTGCAAAAATAAAAAAAAAGAAAAAAAAAAAACACTAGACTAATCGCGTCAGAAATCCGATTTAGATGTGTAATAAAAGCCGTGATGGAGGTGAAGGTAATGTCGGGTAGGCTTAGTGGTGGCCTATGGTGTGGGCGAGATATGTTTTGTTTGATTTGAGGTTTAACATCCCCTTCAATGTTATTTAGGGCATCTTGGAGACGTTGCTTCCAGTTATGTTGGTCATTAAGCCTTCATTGAGATTAAATGACATCTCAATCCCGCCGGCTTCGGTAGCTCAGTCGGATGCTCGCCTGACTGGTGATAAGGAGGAAGCGGGTCCGATACCTGCCGGGGTCGGCAACATTCTTTCGTGGAGATTGATCATGAAATATTTTCTACAGTCATTCTCCCCCTTCCGCTGATTCAAGATGGGCAGTTGTCAGTTTCTGGGGAAAGAACGTGCACTGTACTGGTTAACTGCTTACGTATAAGCCTGACCAGGAAAAGTGTGGATAGGTAAACTGACCGGCTCAAAAATGACCTACGAGGGTAGGCTGAAAAGTTCTGAGCCTGACCAAGATCCAATGGTTTGTCCATGCTGAAAGTGCCTTATTTTTCAACAGTCTCCCTTCCTGTCCACACACTTCCTCCAGCGATGCTGGAGTCCTTGGACCCCAGTGGTATAGAAGGTCTCATCTTGGTCCCTGAAAAACTCCTCCACAGCAGCTATCACCTCCTCGTCTGACCGATAATGCTGCCCAGCCAAGTGCTTTTTCATGTTTGGAAACAGGAAATAATCTGTTGGAGCTAGATTAGGTGAATACGGAGGATGATCGACAAGTGTGAAGCCACAGTCATGCACAGCAGCCATTGCGACAACCGATTTATGAGCAGGCGCATTGACCTGATGGAACAAGACCCCTTTTGTCAATTCTCCGGGTCGTTTAGCCTTAATTGCTTTTCGCAATTGTTTTAGCAGATCTGCATATTACTCCCCATTAATTGTTTTGCCCTTTGAAGGTAATCTATGAATATTATACCCTTGGCATCCCAGAACACTGATGCCATCACCTTCCCTGCAGAGGAGACGACCTTTGCCTTCTTTGGAGGGGGTGAGCCAGGGTGCTTCCATTGCATGGATTGGCTGATGGTCTCTGGCTCAAAGTGATGAACCTAACACTCATCCTGGGAGACAAAACGGTCAAGAAAACCATCTTGGTCTGCTTCAAAAATAGCCAAGTTGGCTTGTGACAGGTTCAGTCTGGTCAACTTTTGGTCTGGCGTCAAAAGTCGTGGCACCCATCTGGCGGAAACCTTCGACATTCCTAATTCACTGTGTAGAATGTTCTCTACTCGTTCACGGGAGATGCCAACAGTGTTAGCTAACTGATTCACAGTTATACGCCTGTCATCCATCACCGCCCTGTGCACTTGGCAAATGGTTTCCTCAGTTGTTGCCGTTGTGGGTCGTGCAGACCGGTCATCATCTTCAAGGCTATCCTTGCCCTTAAAATTTGATGGCCACCTTTTCACGGTTGCATACGATGGAGCATCATCCCATAATGTAGCAACCATATCAGCATGAATGTCCTCAGGAGCTAACCCCTTTTTATGGAGGTACTTGATGACACCACGATGCCAGATTTTGTCCATTTTCTCAAAAACATGCTAGTATCAATTTTCAAAGTCTAGAATTTCTACGTTATTGCAGCTAAACTTGAACTCATTTGAGTCTAATCAAGTAGTAAAGGTTTGGATTTAATGAATACAAAATTTCATGGCTGTTCGATGCCTGCTTCTTGGTCAGGCTCAGAAATTTTCAGCCTACCCTCGTAAATTAGTGTTGACTGTGCCGTTAAACTCAAATACAAACAAACAAACAAACATCTCAATCCCTGTCGCCCATTGACTCGCACGACTTTGTTTGGACAGACTTAGACCTTCTAAACGATTTACCAGTACTCTCAGCTCATGCAGCCAAATCTATTCTCCAAGCCCCAAAGGGCGGGGGTCAGGAGATATATCTGAATCTGCTTGGTACTCCATACATCTCAAGTAGAGTACATGTATTTGTTTGTTTGATTTGAGGTTTAACGTCCCCGTCAACTCTGTAAAGGTCATTTTGGAGACGCTGTTTCCTATTCTGTGGGACTTTTAACCGACCTTGAGATGAAATGACATCTCAAGCCCTGCCGCCCAAATGAACCAATAGGGTTTATTAACATGGACGGGCCGACTCGTACTGCTTTGCCTGGGCAGGCTTAGATCCTCTAAGCGGTTTACTCGTGTGCGGGTCGGTTTCAGCTCTGCGTGGAAGCATCATGCACCCCATCTATTTCTTCAAGCCCCGATGGGCAGGGGCCGTCAAATAGTGTTATACGGATATATGTTAATACTATATACAGTAGAACTTCGATGGCTCGAACACCGATGGCTCGTTTACCATGGCTGAGTCGAACCCGTTCTTGAGCCCCTAGGGAAGTCCTCTACATAAGAATTGGTGCGAGATAATTTAGATTTTCGTCCTTTATCTTGCAAATGTATGCTGTGTGAACTCATTAGAATCGCATCGATGAGGCGATTCTAATGAGTACACACAGCATACATTTTCATTAGAGAACACCGAAAATATGTCCAAACGTACCCCGTTATGCCTCCTGAAAGTAACCTCAGTGGTTCGAACCACCCCTGTCTCGAACAGATTTTCGTGGTCCCAAAGGTGTTCGAGCCAATGAAGTTCGACTGTATAACGACCATGTGCATTTTCTCCAGAAAGCCTGCACGGATTGCCTGTTTTGATCTTTATAATCTTACGTCCGATTAGTTGCGCAGTCCTCATAGAGGTGATTCCAGAGGGACCGGATGCGGTGGCCGGAATTCCCAGATCTTACGGCTGGTTTCGATATTTAACTGCACACATGGCGGGCGTTCAGCGTATGCCGTCCGTTGCTTTGGAAGCCTTACGGGCTGAAAAGGCTGCACGGCAGATAGGTCCCTTTTACCGGCCATCATCTTCCAGCGATGATGAAGATTTTTACAATAAACAATCACGTGTTTTAGGGAGAAATCATTAAACAAAAAGTTTTGGCGGTGATTTATGGATATCCATATTTCGAATTATGGATATCCATAAATCAATCTGAATTATGGATATCCATAAATCGAATTATGGATATCCATAATTCGAATTATGGATATCCACATATCAGAGGAATAATGGATATCCATAAATCGAATAAAGGATATCCATAATTCGAATTATGGATATCCATAAATCGATCTGAATTAATGTTATCCATTAATCGAATTATGGATATCCATAATTCGATTTATGGATATCTATAAATACGGATTAAACAGTAAAAAGGCGCCCCATACGTGTTTTCGTAATGTCTGAAAACCGATTGGCCAATCAAAGCCAATATGTTTTGAACCTCTTTGGGTAGTGGGGACGCTAGTTTGTTCGCGGCATCTGGGTCACAAGACCAAGATGGATACCACACCCATATATGGTTAAACCATTGAAAAGCTTTTCTAGGACCAGTCAAGAAACTTTGTATGTAACAGATAGGACTCCAGCACATCATATTGTGTTCAAATGATGATCTTAGGATTACCCCGAACTTATCTCCAGACACGGTCAAATTTTACAACCTATCCTTTTCTATAGGAAAAATTAAAATAAATATTTTTTTTCAGACACTATTACAGCCAGTGAAAGTTGGTAGCCAACTAATTGAGATTCTTCACATGTGTGTGGATTTGGTGAGTGAGTGTTTGAGTTTTACGTCCCACCAAGAACTAAGGTCATATGGAGACGGGACCTCGGTTTAAAGACTCATCCGAAAGTCCGGAGAAGCCAGGGATCGGTCCTGCGACCCCTAGTTTACAAGGCGAGTAGCGTAACCACTCACCACGGAGGCTTCTGTGTGGATTTGGTACCGATTCCTCACATGTGTGAAGTATTGGTATCAATTATACTCTTGTGAGAAATTGGTACCAATTCTTCTCATGTGTGAGGAATCGGTACCAGTTCTTTACATGTAAGACACATGTAATAGTAATTGGTACAAATTCTCCACACGCCATAAACACAGGTCACAGGTGTGACGAATACTTACCATTTCTTCACACGTCAGACATTGTCATGTGTGAGGAATTGATACCAATTCTTTACACCCTATAAAAAGTCGCACTAGTTTTTTACAGGTGTGACGAATACTTACCAATTCTTTATACGTAAGAAATGTCAGACATCAAAATTTTTCGAAATTGACCATATGTAAAATTGGGTGAGAAATTTACGAAATGAGAAATTTACGGTTCAACAAAGCCATCCCTAGACATATTGGAAGTGTTGTGGTGACAGTGACGCAGGTGTGTGGCAAGGTATACTGTCTTCTTCTTCTTCTTCTTCTTCTTCTTCTTCTTCACTATTAAATCATATTATGCCGATTACTAAATTTCGTTTAAATATACACGTGTAGCTTTTTAAAAAATCTTAGAAAGCCTTCCGTAGACAAGTTATAGGATATAGCGGTCTTGAACAGTTCTGCGTTGTGTTATCCAGGGTCCGACACTGGCTGCAAAGTAGAAGTAAAACAAAGATCAGGAATTGATACAATTAACTTACTCCATCCATAAAAGACACCAAAGGGAAAGAAATACAAACATTAAGCGACCAGACCATAATGGAAACCTAAACAAAGGAAGGCCATATGGACAGTTACTTTCCCACAAAATGGCCATATGGCCATCCAAAATTAAAAGACACAAGTGATACACACAGTAAGTAACAAACAACAACATAAATAAATCGCCACAGAAGAGCCGCCTTGGAACGGTCAGTGGAAGATTTCCACTGGGGGGCTTAAATCGATTTTAAAACTGCAACTGGTGAGGAAATCACGACGACTATACTGACATTGACCACCCGTTAGCATTTGTATACCCACAATTTCAAACAACTTATTAGAAACCATATTACCGCTGATAGTTGACTTTTGTTTCAAATACAGCTAAGCACGGGACATGTCAAGACATTGCCCAGTGAAAACCAACATGTCATCCCCGTTAGGAATGACAAAAAGTTTGTTCTATAGTTTATCAACGACCTTTGAGAGTTCAACGTTCAAGCGGGGCAAGACTATTCCATATTTTAGGGGAAGCAGGTTTCGGATTTTTTTCACAGGATTTTAAAATTATAAATATTTTTTTCGATAATGCCATTATGTAGCAGTCGTGGCCAAGTGGTTATAGTATGATGCAGTACGAATCTCAGAAAAACTATATCTCCCAATGTAAAATCCCAGCTGAAGGCGACTTACCTAAAACACGGTCTAGTCCAAAATTAAAAGTACAGTCACGTCTCACTGCGATTTGACAGACTATAATATCAACATAGACAACTAATAAACTACAGTAGTCGGAGGATAAGTTGAAAGTGACGTTTCAGACTATACCACCATCAACAGGTGAGAAAAGGTTTCGTGTAGCGTTATTATCGATAAAAATCGAATACCCACCCGATAAAGTGAAAATAATTAAATCCTATTGCATCCCAAGATGAAATGGCTCAAATGGTTACTGTTGGGTTTGTTTAAATTATGAAATGATCATTCCTGGTTCGGTTGCTACCAGTGTTTTTTTTTTTTTTTTTTTTTTTTTCATTCCTTTTCATCGTGAATAGAGTTCTGCCTTTTCTTTGATGTCCTTTTAAATCGAATTTTATATTTTATGTATTCTTTTAAAGTCAAAGTTTTTATGCCCACGACATTCGAAGAATGGTGGAAGGGCATATAGCGTTGCCCCTCTCCGTCCGTCCGTCCGTCCGTCCGAAACTTAAACTCAGTCAATAACTTTCTTATTTGTGGATGGATTTTGGAATTTCTTTGTAAAAAAAGTTAACCATCATGAGACGATGTGTTGTGCCCAAGATCCCAGGTACCTCCCAGGTCAATGTCTACTTAGACATAAAAGGTAAAGAAAAATGTATTTTTCTTGTCTCCGGTTATTCTGAATGGATTTGGAAATTACTTGGTAGAAATGTTAACCATCATGAGTCAGTGTGTCATACGCAAGACCAGGTTGGTACATCCAAGGTCAAGGTCATACTTACAGGTCAAATGTAAAGAAAAGTGTTTTTTTCCTTGTGTCCGTTCAATATCTTTGTTGTTCATGGGTGGGTTTTTTCACGCGGGGGCATCCGTGTCCGATGGACACATTTCTAGTTTATTATAGTTTTAATGTTTTTTTTCCTTCTGATTTTATAATGACGACGCAGGTTTGATATGTGCCTGTGTTGGCAAAATTCTTTCGTGGAGATTGATCTTGAAATCTTTTCTACGGTCATTCTCCCCTGCCACTGATTCAAGACAGGCAGTTGTCAGTTTCTGTACAGGTTATCCGCTTATGTTGGGAAAGTGTGGATATGTAAACTGACCGGCTAAAAAATGACCTAAATATTTTTGACCTCCGTTGCTTTCAGCTGTCACGGTCCTGAATGGAGTCTTAAGAAATCATATCAGCAGACATTAACATTGAGACATGAGACAGACGTTTATAGCTTTGTGAGAATGTCAAACTTTGATGATATTTTGGAATTCTGCATGAATCTATTGAAATCCAAGAAAGAAGTGTTACGAGATGGACTAGGAAACCTCTCTGGTGCTTATGCACATCTAAATTATTTTAGTAGATGAATGGTAGGGCGGTGCGAGTGAAATATTTTAGGTGAAATATGGTAGGCAAAATGTGCAGCTCCATGAACAAGTCATGCACATATCATACGATGTATGCATGAGTGGTTTATGGAGATCTGTTTTTACAATACAGGGGGTCGCTATAAGGCTGAGTTCTATAAAATTTGCCTAAAAATCGCCAACCGCCAAATTGTGCCATATATGATTTTCATTGCCGTCACGTGTTGTGTGGGTGTTCGTTTTGACAGGAGTCATGGCATTGATTTATAGGGTCGTTTCATCAATTTTTCCTATGGGAAATATACTATTTGAACGCAAATCCATTATCTACTCGGTTTTTGCTATCTAGCTTCAATTGTGGACGGTATCTCCACCTCGCCACGATTTAAGCAAGGTAATATGAGTAGGCATGATTTTCCGGTAGTATTCATAGATATAAAAACCCTGAGAAAAACGAACACTTTAGCAGCAGGTCAAGTTGTAACGAGTATCAACAACATTGTGTCGGGAAAAAGAAAGTATATTGAAAGGTATGTTAAATCTATGTTTAGTATTATTTTTGTATGAACATGCTTGTAGGTTTTGGAGGGGTTTACTTGTGGTATACCCCAACTTTCTGAAGCCTATTCTGAATTCACTGTTGAAGCATGTAGTGATTAGGCTACTAGCTTTGCTAGCTAGAGGTCGCAGGATTGATCCCAGGCTTCTCCAGTAGTAGAATGAGTCTTTCTAAGTGAGGTCCTGTCTCATTCTGACCCTGGATGTTGGTGAGACGTAAAGTTTGGACACCCGCTCATTCTAGATTCATTTAGGCTTTTAGACCCCTTTTGTAGAATGTAATTAATAAACGCCGGGTCACTTGTTTGACCCATGACTTTTGACTAGCTGTGGTTAGAAAACCGTGGTTCCGTCCCAAAATGATATTAGGTGTAGAGGGGACGTAAACTTAAGACGGGTTTAACCATATCTTCATCATCAGGGCAAACTCTTACAAGAGCCTGTCGGGTTATCCGTGATGATGAACCGTAATGAATTTTATTTTACAAGCGTGTTCACGTTGAGTAGAAATAATTTTTGTTCAAGAAGAATTATAAGTTCATTTTGTAATGATGCCGTTTTTGTCTGATAACTCAGTTTGTGCATGTATGTACATATAAAGAACGTAATGATGATAAGTGGGAGTATTTGGTCGCCACACGTCATAACGGCCTGAGTGGCGGGGATGACGTCAGCTGCGTCATCGGCGTCGCGAGGACGGTTGTGACGGGGTGCCTACCAAATACAGAGAGAATTTACGGCAAACAGTGTTGGCCCTTATGAGACACTAACAAATGTTGTGGATTATAGATGAAAATCTTCTGTTTGTAGTTTCTATCTGTTATTAATGTAATGAATTTGTGAATAGCTATATTTGTGAGCCGTGTCGCGGAGAAGGATATGAAATAGAGATTGTTATGTTTCCTGTAATTGGCGGCTGACCAGGTAGCGCAAAGGCGTGGTCTGTTCAATTGCCTCTTACTTGTGATAATGTAGTGAGCACAAATTTGATGAGTATTATGCTCAGTAGTAGTGAGCATTAATTGATTTCTGTAGTGCTCAGTAGGGAAACATGAACTTTGAGTATTATTGTGTCAAGCGTTGGGTGCTGATAATTTAATGCACAGTCAAGTTGAGTTCTGCTGTACGGCTATTTGTCGCATGCACTAATCAGCCTGTGTGTCTGGTCGGCGCATGCGCAATAACGGTATATGCATGAATATATTCTTACTTCTCCGGGAGGGGGATCATGATATAGCATGTATGTTTTGTAAACCGTGTCTTAGTCCAGTTATCGTAATTTGCAGGCACAACAATGTGTGGTGACCTGCTGCTCCCTGCAATATAGCAGCAGGTACTGGTACGACGCTGGGGGTTAGGGTCCAGCAAGGGCGGACAGACCACCGTGAGCAGCGCATACCATGGTCCAGTGTGAACAAATGTGAGACCTTTCAAATGGAAGGGGTCATTTAAATACCTGCAGGTGATTCAGTCGAATCAGTTTAGTGCGATCGCGTAATAATTCAGATCAACCTGTGATCGGCAACTATGTCGATAGACTAGTTTGCACTAGTTCGTGAGAGAAAGATTCACGCGAGAGGGGGATTCACCCGAAGTTATAAACTGGCCAGTCGCGTCTTGTGTTGTTTCTTTTTTTGTTTTTGTTGTTGTTTTTGTTGTTTGCTTCTGTAGGTATTCACGTCACCCGTTCCGAGCACAGAACATTGTTTTGCCTTCGGAGCGGACGTCGTGAGTTGGCTACAGAAGCACTAAATTGTGATGTTTTCTGTTAGTAAGTGTTGTATATAGATACTGTAACTAATTCATGTCATTCATCTAATATCTTTCTTGTGCCTTACCCCACAGCTGCCCGTACACCTGTCAGAGATCACGCTCGGTTGTCTTGTCAGCATGGGGGTTTGCGGGACGCCGTAAACCCACATGTAACAAGAAGTTCGTGTAGTAGTTCGTCAACAGTTTCGTGACATTGTTTTGTGTTTCTTCTTCTTAGCACATAAAACTTAATTACTGATCTCAGTTGGAAAAAGGGCATTGCAATATTTTAAACGATAAAAAGTATAATGTAATATTTTAAGAAGGAAAAAGAAAAATGTAATAATGAGGCTCGAACCCACAACTATAAAGTACAAAACTTTGAAGGGCTATCAGCCAGCCGTCTTTCCACTGCGCCAGGTTGAATGTCTAACAAGTATACAACCAAATCGCATTATATTGAATATTACCGACGCTGGCTTACTGGACTATGCTCAATAACAAAAAACATTCGCTGACGTCACTGTCAACTTATCCTCCGACAACAGTATCTTAACATGCCGGTACAGTTATCTGGTTATGTTTGTTTGTTTGAGGGAGGTTTAACGTTCCCGTCAACACTATTTGGGTCATTTTGAGACGCTGCTTTCAATATTGTAGGACTTTTACCCGACATTGAGATAAAATATCATTATATGCACGGACGGTCCAACTTGCACCACTTTGCCTGGGCAGGCTAAGACCCACTAAGCGGTTTACCACTACTCATGTACGGTCGATTTCTGCTCAGCGGTAACCATTTATACCTCTTTTACTTAAATATGCACTTGCGCACACATAACAAACGCAAAATCAAAGCACTAAGATTACTGGTGGGTCGATTTTCGCTGACTATAGGTCGGAAAAGTCCTGGACTGTGATTTAAACTGCTTAATTTACCCTTGAAATCCGATTTTTAAGTATATAGTGTAGATCTTGATCAGACGCCACATTCTGTGGCGTCTGGTCTGGGTCTTCATTGTTTGCCAAGCCCAACCTATGATTCCAAGATAACCCTCTTACACAACACTCTGACCTCAGTCACTGCGGCTGTTTTCTATAAAAATAGTTATTCGGACAAGTCTGTGATAGTCACGTGGACTGAAGAGCTTTTCTGCTTAGGAATTTTGGGTAGTCGGAAAAGGAGCTCATCACGAAAACACGCCTATATAATTTGACCCCCATTGAACCCCACTTTTATATAGTGAAACTGGGGTTTACAGGGGTAAACCTTATTTTTCATATTTCTGCTCATATACATAGATTCTGGTTACTTGTTAGAACCGCGCGTTCACGCAATCTATTTTTGAGCAGAAATATAAAAAGTATCAGATATTTTTTTTTTCTGAAAATTTTCATTTTTGTTTTTAGGGTCAAATTTTCAATTTATTTTAATAGGCATGATTTCGTAATGTCTGCTGATCAACCCTACTGTTTGTCATGGTATTTGTTGAGAAATATTCGTCTTTGCACATGCGCTTGAAGTTCTGAGCTCAAAGCCTAAACAACGGGCCTCCGTGGCCTAGTGGTTAAGAGCGCTGACTCTTGATCATTAGGTCTCTCACCGCTGTGGTTCGAGCCTCGCTCGGGTCACATGTGAGACGCCAAGTTCTGCAAAGGAAGGTCAGGTGGTTTTTATCCTTACGTTTTAGTTAGATTAACCCATATAACACATATCTTAACGTTTTAGGTAAGCCCATTCAATCATCACTGATCATAACTGATCAGTTTATAGTGGTTTTGATAGTAACGTGAGATTTACGTTATCAATAATGGAGCGTTTAATGCAAATGGGAAAGGACTTAGGTTATGAGGGGAAGGAGTTACAAGGTTTTGTTAAGGAGCAGCAAGATATTGAGCGGGCAGAAAGGCAAGAGCAAAGGGATTTAGAAAGGTTAAGGTCTGAAGAAAAGGAATAGGAAAGGGCACATGAACTAGCTAAGTTAGAAGAAAAGGAAAAGGAAAAGGAAAGGGCACATGAACTAGCTATGTTGAATGTTAATAAGGAACTTGAAATGGCACGCATTAAGAGTGAAAGGGAGGCAAAAGAGATTAGTGAGACCCATTTAGAACAAATAAAACATGGGTTTGAGCTTCAGCACCAAGAATTAAGGAATCAATTAGAAATGCAGATAACGAAGCTCGAGCTAGAATTTGAAAAGCAAAAAGCTGAGAAGGTGGCTCATGCCCGGGATCCAAAGTTACCTTATTTTGAAGAGGGTAAAGATAAAATGGACAGTTATTTATCTAGGTTTGAGAAATATGCTACGGCTAATAAATGGGATAAGAGTGTTTGGGCCGCGTATTTAAGTGCATTGCTCAAAGGGCGCGCACTTGATGTATATGACCGGTTGTCAAATGAGGATGCGGCGGATTATGAAAAGTTAAAGGATGCTTTATTAAAGAATTTTGACATGACGGAGCGCGGATTTAGGAAGCAGTTTCGTTATAGTAGGCCCGAGAAATCAGAAACGTTCATACAGTTCAGTAGTAGACTGAGAAGTTATTCAGAAAAATGGCTTAATATGGCAAAGATATGAAAAATCTTTTCCGGCTGTCTGTGATTTCATGGCAAGGAATCAGTTCCTGGAGTCATGTAATAGAGAACTGTATGTACATCAGAAGCCAAAACAGTTTGGTAATTTAGATGAAATGGCTAGAGAGGCAGATTTGTTTGCAGAAGCGCGCGGGGGCGTATATAGTTGCATTAATAAGGGGCAACGCGATAATAGAGGCGCAGCGCAGGGTAAACAGGACAAAGTTGACTCGAACAAACCGAGTGGTAGATCGGATATCAAGTGTAGCATATGCGGTAAGGGGCATTTAACAATTAAATGTTTTAAGAACCCCGACAGGAAACAATTGTATAGCGCAGAGGTAGGAGAAACTGGAGTTGGGGATAGCGGTGTTAAGGAAAATTTTAACACGCGCGTAGAGACTCAAGGTTCTCAGGTTAAGAATGAGAATACGCAGAATGTAGGTCGTGGTTATACACGTGGTCGTGGTAATTTTAGAGGGTCTTTTCGCGGACGCGGTAAGAATAATAGCACACCACGTGGCGCAGCACACCAAGTTAGTTTTTGTCAAACGGAAGT
This sequence comes from Lucinisca nassula, assembly GCA_963580285.1. Lineage (NCBI taxonomy): Eukaryota > Metazoa > Mollusca > Bivalvia > Lucinida > Lucinidae > Lucinisca > Lucinisca nassula. The sequence goes on from OY757024.1 coordinate 28,417,632, forward strand.
AACTAGGAAAGGTGATGAGATTGGAAGTATTTTTTGAAAATAAGGTTGGTGATCCTTTGATTTCGGATAGGGAGGAGTGTAGTAAGGAAACTAGGGAAGGTGTCTGTTACTTCTTAAAGGCAAGGTTACCGACGGCACAAGGATTGGTAAATAATAAAAAGGTGGTTGTATTAAGAGATACTGGGTGTACAGGCTGTGTCGTTCGGAGAAGTTTGGTTTCAGATAGTCAGTTAATAGGGAAGGAATCAAATGTTACGTTGATTGATGAATCCACACAAAGGTATCCTTTGGCAATGATTGACATTGATTGTCCTTTTTTTCACTAGGAAAACTGAAGCTTTGTGTATGGATGAAACGTTGTACGATTTGGTTATCGGTAACATTGATGGATCAAAACTTCCTGATATGTCTCATTTCTCAGCTGCGGCTGTAACTAGGTCTCAAACTAGGCAGGATGAGAAGCCTTACAGAAAACTTAAGGTTCCCGATCACATCATTAACGATGACAAGGAGGCTTTCAAGCAAGCTCAGGTTGATGATCCAACTTTGGAAAACATCAGGAAAAGGGTTGTATCTGGGAACAAGACTGTGAGTCGTGGCTTAAACCGAGGTGAAACTAGGTTTATTGAGAAAAAAGGTTTGGCATATAGGGAGTTCACCAAGGGTAACAAAGTCTCTTTCCAACTTGTGGTCCCTCAAAGTTTCCGAGGAAAGGTGTTGAAACTGGCTCATGAAACGCTTATGTCTGGACATATGGGTATTAGGAAGACATTGGATAGAGTTGTAACTGAGTTTTACTGGCCCGGTATTTGCGGTGATGTCGCTAGATTTTGTAAATCTTGTGATATTTGTCAGAGAACCATTCAGAAAGGTCGGGTCACTAAAGTACCTCTAGGAAAAATGCCATTGATTGATACGCCATTTAAGAGGGTGGCAGTGGACATAGTTGGTCCAGTTGAGCCTCGATCTGATAGGAAATCTCGGTATATTTTAACCATGATAGATTATGCGACAAGGTATCCAGAGGCGATAGCTTTACCGAGTATTGAGACGGAACGTGTCGCGGAAGCGCTTATTGAAATGTTTAGTAGGGTTGGCATTCCTGATGAAATGTTGACTGATTGTGGATCACAGTTTACTGCTGAGGTAATGAAAGAAGTCAGCAGACTTCTTTCTCTTCAACAGTTAACGTGTAGTCCGAGACACCCAATTCGTAACGGCTTGATTGAGCGGTTCCACGCTACGTTAAAGCAGATGTTACGTCGCATGTGTGCTGAACGTTCAAAAGATTGGGATAAATATCTTCCAGCTTTATTATTTGCGGTTAGGGAAGTCCCACAAGAGTCTTTAGGATACTCCCCTGTTGAGTTGTTATATGGACGTAACGTCAGAGGTCCAATGGCAATATTAAGAGAATTATGGGCTGAAGAGGTACGCGATGAGCAAGTTCTTTCGACGTATCAGTACGTTATTGAGCTAAGGGAACGGTTAGAGCAGACATGCAAATTAGCGCGTGATAATTTAAAGAAGGTTCAGATTAAGCAGAAAGCTTATTATGATAAAAGCGCAAGGTCGCGTAAATTTGACGTCGGCGATAAAGTGCTGTTGTTGCTACCGACAGACAGTAATAAATTATTGCTTCAATGGAAAGGTCCTTATGAAGTGGTTGAGATAGTGAACAGAATGGATTATAAGATTGACGTCAATGGAAATGTTAACACATATCACGCTAACATACTGAAGCAGTATGTGGAACGTCAAAATGTGACGTCACATTGCTTGCTTTCTGTAGAGTCCATTCCGTCAACTGAAAATGATAACGTTGACGAATTCTCATTGGAAGATTGCGCTTTTCCTACTGCAAAGCAACCAGAGACGCTTAAGGACGTCAATATTTCAGAAATGTTAACGCAGGATCAGCGTAAAGAAATAGAGACGTTGATAAAAGAATACCCGGACGTACTGTCCAGTGTACCAGGACGAACTGACCAAATAGAACACGACATAAAGTTGCTGACGTCGGAACCAGTGAGGTCAAAAGGTTATGCCATACCATATAAAGTACGGGATGTAATGGAAAAGGAAATTCAAGATATGTTAGATTTAGGAGTTATTGAGCCATCAATATCTCCATACTCATCCCCTGTAGTACTTGTCCCTAAAAAAGATGGTTCGGTGCGGTTCTGCATTGACTTCCGCAAACTTAATAAAGTGACGGAGTTCGATGCAGAACCAATGCCAAATATGGAGGAGGTTATAAATAGAATGTCGGGGCACAAATACTTTAGCAAATTAGATTTGTCAAAAGGTTATTGGCAGGTAAAAATGACGTCTAAGGCAAAACCCCTAACTGCGTTCGAAACCCCCAAAGGCTTGTTTCAATTCAAAACTATGCCCTTCGGTTTGGTAAACTCAGGAGCAACATTTTGCAGGTTGATGAGAATGATTCTGTCCGAACTTTCTAACGTTGATAGCTTCGTCGATGATATGTGGATCTTTACCGAAACTTGGAAAGACCACTTGACGTCATTACGTGAAGTTTTGGATAGACTTAGGACAGCCAAGTTGACGGCAAAACCTTCCAAGTGTATAATTGGGTATAGCAGTATCGAATGTCTTGGTCACAGTGTAGCTGCTCAGTCAGTAAGACCGCAAGAAGACAAGATACAAGCTATAAAGGATGCTCCTCGACCTTCTACTAAGAGACAAATAAAGTCATTTCTTGGGTTGGCTGGTTTCTACCGCCGTTTCATTCCAAATTTCTCATCTATTGCTTCCCCTTTGACAGATTTAACTAAGAAAAGTAGACCAAACAAGATCACAGACTGGCAGGACCATCATGAAAAGGCTTTCCAGACCCTGAAGAATAGACTCACGTCTAGTCCTATTCTTCGTCTTCCTATCTTTCATGATGGGAATCCGTTCATACTCCGGACGGACGCTTCTGATGTTGGTATAGGAGCCGTTTTGCTCCAAGAATTTGAAGGGGAAGGACGACTCCCCATTGCTTATGCCAGCAAGAAACTTTTGCCTCGTGAGAAAAACTATTCTGTGATAGAGAAGGAATGTTTGGCTATTATCTGGGGTGTTGAGAAATTTCGCAAGTATCTTTACGGAGTAGAATTCTTGCTTGAGACAGACCACAAGCCCTTGTCTTATATGCAAACAGCAAACGTTCTCAATCCTCGAATTATGCGTTGGGCAATGAAACTACAGCCGTATAGATTTCGAATTATTGCAATTCGGGGCCAAGAAAATTTGGGGGCAGGCTACCTTAGTAGGTAATTTTTCGCACGGTTGTTGTGTAAATAGCTGTCTTGTTTAGATAGGTTCATCCTATTCCATCTCTGAACACAAAGAAAAAACATTTCTGATTGTTTTTTCTCCAAAAGGGGAAACCTTTGTTACGAGATGGAATAGGAAACCTCTCTGGTGCTTATGCACATCTAAATTATTTTAGTAGATGAATGGTAGGGCGGTGCGAGTGAAATATTTTAGGTGAAATATGGTAGGCAAAATGTGCTGCTCCATGAACAAGTCATGCACATATCATACGATGTATGCATGAGTGGTTTATGGAGATCTGTTTTTACAATACAGGGGGTCGCTATAAGGCTGAGTTCTATAAAATTTGCCTAAAAATCGCCAACCGCCAAATTGTGCCATATATGATTTTCATTGCCGTCACGTGTTGTGTGGGTGTTCGTTTTGACAGGAGTCATGGCATTGATTTATAGGGTCGTTTCATCAATTTTTCCTATGGGAAATATACTATTTGAACGCAAATCCATTATCTACTCGGTTTTTGCTATCTAGCTTCAATTGTGGACGGTATCTCCACCTCGCCACGATTTAAGCAAGGTAATATGAGTAGGCATGATTTTCCGGTAGTATTCATAGATATAAAAACCCTGAGAAAAACGAACACTTTAGCAGCAGGTCAAGTTGTAACGAGTATCAACAACATTGTGTCGGGTAAAAAGAAAGTATATTGAAAGGTATGTTAAATCTATGTTTAGTATTATTTTTGTATGAACATGCTTGTAGGTTTTGGAGGGGTTTACTTGTGGTATACCCCAACTTTCTGAAGCCTATTCTGAATTCACTGTTGAAGCCTGTAGTGATTAGGCTACTAGCTTTGCCAGCTAGAGGTCGCAGGATTGATCCCAGGCTTCTCCAGTAGTAGAATGAGTCTTTCTAAGTGAGGTCCTGTCTCATTCTGACCCTGGATGTTGGTGAGACGTAAAGTTTGGACACCCGCTCATTCTAGATTCATTTAGGCTTTTAGACCCCTTTTGTAGAATGTAATTAATAAACGCCGGATCACTTGTTTGACCCATGACTTTTGACTAGCTGTGGTTAGAAAACCGTGGTTCCGTCCCAATATGATATTAGGTGTAGAGGGGACGTAAACTTAAGACGGGTTTAACCATATCTTCATCATCAGGGCAAACTCTTACAAGAGCATGTCGGGTTATCCGTGATGATGAACCGTAATGAATTTTATTTTACAAGCGTGTTCACGTTGAGTAGAAATAATTTTTGTTCAAGAAGAATTATAAGTTCATTTTGTAATGATGCCGTTTTTTGTCTGATAACTCAGTTTGTGCATGTATGTACATATAAAGAACGTAATGATGATAAGTGGGAGTATTTGGTCGCCACACGTCATAACGGCCTGAGTGGCGGGGATGACGTCAGCTGCGTCATCGGCGTCGCGAGGACGGTTGTGACGGGGTGCCTACCAAATACAGAGAGAATTTACGGCAAACAGTGTTGGCCCTTATGAGACACTAACAAACGTTGTGGATTATAGATGAAAATCTTCTGTTTGTAGTTTCTTTCTGTTATTAATGTAATGAATTTGTGAATAGCTATATTTGTGAGCCGTGTCGCGGAGAAGGATATGAAATAGAGATTGTTATGTTTCCTGTAATTGGCGGCTGACCAGGTAGCGCAAAGGCGTGGTCTGTTCAATTGCCTCTTACTTGTGATAATGTAGTGAGCACAAATTTGATGAGTATTATGCTCAGTAGTAGTGAGCATTAATTGATTTCTGTAGTGCTCAGTAGGGAAACATGAACTTTGAGTATTATTGTGTCAAGCGTTGGGTGCTGATAATTTGATGCACAGTCAAGTTGAGTTCTGCTGTACGGTTATTTGTCGCATGCACTAATCAACCTGTGTGTCTGGTCGGCGCATGCGCAATAACGGTATATGCATGAATATATTCTTACTTCTCCGGGAGGGGGATCATGATATAGCATGTATGTTTTGTAAACCGTGTCTTAGTCCAGTTATCGTAATTTGCAGGCACAACAATGTGTGGTGACCTGCTGCTCCCTGCAATGTAGCAGCAGGTACTGGTACGACGCTGGGGGTTAGGGTCCAGCAAGGGCGGACAGACCACCGTGAGCAGCGCATACCATGGTCCAGTGTGAACAAATGTGAGACCTTTCAAATGGAAGGGGTCATTTAAATACCTGCAGGTGATTCAGTCGAATCAGTTTAGTGCGATCGCGTAATAATTCAGACCAACCTGTGATCGGCAACTATGTCGATAGACTAGTTTGCACTAGTTCGTGAGAGAAAGATTCATGCGAGAGGGGGATTCACCCGAAGTTATAAACTGACCAGTCGCGTCTTGTGTTGTTTCTTTTTTTGTTTTTGTTGTTGTTTTTGTTGTTTGCTTCTGTAGGTATTCACGTCACCCGTTCCGAGCACATAACATTGTTTTGCCTTCGGAGCGGACGTCGTGAGTTGGCTACAGAAGCAACAAATTGTGATGTTTTCTGTTAGTAAGTGTTGTATATAGATACTGTAAATAATTCATGTCATTCATCTAATATCTTTCTTGTGCCTTACCCCACAGCTGCCCGTACACCTGTCAGAGATCACGCTCGGTTGTCTTGTCAGCATGGGGGTTTGCCGTAAACCCACATGTAACAAGAAGTTCGTGTAGTAGTTCGTCAACAGTTTCGTGACATTGTTTTGTGTTTCTTCTTCTTAGCACATAAAACAGAATTACTGATCTCAGTTGGAAAAAGGGCATTGCAATATTTTAAACGATAAAAAGTATAATGTAATATTTTAAGAAGGAAAAAGAAAAATGTAATAATGAGGCTCGAACCCACAACTATAAAGTACAAAACTTTGACGGGCTATCAGTCAGCCGTCTTTCCACTGCGCCAGGTTGAATGTCTAACAAGTATACAACCAAATCGCATTATATTGAATATTACCGACGCTGGCTTACTGGTGTGTGTGTGTGTGTGAATTCAGGTTTAACGTCGCTTTCAACATTTTTTCAGTCATATCACGACGGTGTCTGGTTGCGACAGGGAGCTCAATGCTCACGTTTATAGTGCTGCCTCACTGAAGTATCATGTCCCAGACACATTACATGATACCACACCCAGTCACATTATCCTGACACTGGATCGACCAGTCCTAGCTCTACCCCGTAAATCTGAGTGCCAAACGAGGAGCAGCTAGTACCATTTTTAACGACTTTGGTATGTCGCGGCCCGGGATCGAACCCGGGACCTCCCGTTCCCCGGAGCGGACACTCTACCAACTGAGCTATCGGGACCGGTATCTGGCTTACTGGACTATGCTCAATAACAAAAAACATTCGCTGACGTCACTGTCAACTTATCCTCCGACAACAGTATCTTAACATGCCGGTACAGTTATCTGGTTATGTTTGTTTGTTTGAGGGAGGTTTAACGTTCCCGTCAACACTATTTGGGTCATTTTGAGACACTGCTTTCAATATTGTAGGACTTTTACCCGACATTGAGATAAAATATCATTATATGCACGGACGGTCCAACTTGCACCACTTTGCCTGGGCAGGCTAAGACCCACTAAGCGGTTTACCACTACTCATGTACGGTCGATTTCTGCTCAGCGGTAACCATTTATACCTCTTTTACTTAGATATGCACTTGCGCACACATAACAAACGCAAAATCAAAGCACTAAGACTACTGGTGGGTCGATTTTCGCTGACTATAGGTCGGAAAAGTCCTGGACTGTGATTTAAACTGCTTAATTTACCCTTGAAATCCGATTTTTAAGTATATAGTGTAGATCTTGATCAGACGCCACATTCTGTGGCGTCTGGTCTGGGTCTTCATTGTTTGCCAAGCCAGACCTATGATTCCAAGATAACCCTCTTACACAACACTCTGACCTCAGTCACTGCGGCTGTTTTCTATAAAAATAGTTATTCGGACAAGTCTGTGATAGTCACGTGGACTGAAGAGCTTTTCTGCTTAGGAATTTTGGGTAGTCGGAAAAGGAGCTCATCACGAAAACACGCCTATATAATTTGACCCCCATTGAACCCCACTTTTATATAGTGAAACTGGGGTTTACAGGGGTAAACCTTATTTTTCATATTTCTGCTCATATACATAGATTCTGGTTACTTGTTAGAACCGCGCGTTCACACAATCTATTTTTGAGCAGAAATATAAAAAGTATCAGATATTTTTTTTTTTCTGAAAATTTTCATTTTTGTTTTAGGGTCAAATTTTCAATTTATTTTAATAGGCATGTTTTCGTAATGTCTGCTGATCAACCCTACTGTTTGTCATGGTATTTGTTGAGAAATATTCGTCTTTGCACATGCGCTTGAAGTTCTGAGCTCAAAGCCTAAACAACGGGCCTCCGTGGCCTAGTGGTTAAGAGCGCTGACTCTTGATCATTAGGTCTCTCACCGCTGTGGTTCGAGCCTTGCTCGGGTCACATGAGAGACGCCAAGTTCTGCAAAGGAAGGTCAGGTTGTTTTTATCCGGGTACTCCGGTTTTCCTCCACCTCTGATTAACGATCGGCTCGATATGAGTGAAATAATCTTAAAAGGGCAGTAAAACCAAAAAAAAAAAAAAAAAAACCTTAACATGAATGTTACTATTGACGTAGTCAATATTTAATTTCGTTATGGCCCTTTCAATCAAATTTGAAATGTTTAAGCATTTAATCTTCAAGCCCCTGTGATCTTTCCGACATCATTCTTCAAGAGCATTTGCACAGGTTTACAACATTTTTTGCAGTTTGATTTCAAGCTGATTTGGCATTTACATGTTCAAGTGTTTGCACCAGTGACCAGCCTTGTAGACCCCGCCCATAGGGGCTTGAAGAAATATATCGGCTGCATGATGCTTCCACGCAGAGCTGAATCCGGCCCGCACACTAGTACTGGTAAACCGCTTAGAGGGTCTAAGCCTGTCCAGGAATCGCGGTGCGAGGTCCATGCTAATAAACCCTATTGGTTTCATTGGGCGACAGGGCTTGAGATGTCATTTCATCTCAATGTCGGGTAAAAGTCCCACAAAATTGGAAGCAACGTCTCCAAAATGACCTTTACAGTGTTGACGGGGACGTTAAACCTCAAATCAAACAAACAAAAAACTGTTGTGTAAACTAAATATGGGAGAGTTTAGGATGGAGTTATTCTTGGTGATTGTTGCGACTTTAAGACACCAGTTCGCACAAAATATACATTTTTCTTCATGGCTCCCAGTGAAATCTGCCTAATAGTGCAGATTTCAGTAATAATCATAGAATAAATCATGTATTTTAACAGCAGTACATGAAATGTAGTTTTTATATTTCGTCGACAGCCGTATCAATAAGACTAGGATACCATCGACGGTCGTATTTCTAATAATCGACATCCGTATCCCGACATTTTTCAAAGGTCTATAAAAACTCCCAGAGTGCATGAATTATGTCAAACCCCCGTTGTTGCTGAAGCGTAAATGGTAGATAAAATATATATGGTGTTTTATTGCTTTCCTACTTTTCATAAAGCATTACATTAATGATATTCTGTGAAAACTGATTTTTTTTTTCGAAAGAACCGGTATTTTACAGTGTTTTCCAGACTCACGACTCTCTATAAGTGAACAGACAATTAACAGCTTGTCTCTTTAAAACACCGACATCGTTTGTAAATGTTTAAACTAACGTTTTCGCCTCTCCAACTGCATCAAAATCGAAGACCCCCCTCTGTCGACATCCGTACTGCTCGGTCGAAAACCGTATTTCTCGGTCGACAGCAGCTTTACACAGTACCGGCTCGGTCGACAACACAGGTATAGAAAATGGTATTACCCCCGTGATTTAGTCGACTTTCAGTGTGTTAGAATCGAAATAGATCAGCGATATTGCGTGACTTTTAGAGTAATATACTCACCGGAAATAGAAACTATACACTAATTTTTAAATTGTCACTGGCAAAACATTTTAATGAAATTTGAATTCCATTTATATAAATTATCATCAGTGGCATGTCTGATTTATCGAATAAAATGTTTAATGATAGCAACAATTTAACGGTTAAAGCCACGGCAAGGGTCAAATTCTTGGTGTTCAAGTTTCCATTGAGTCAAAAATTTTGTGTCGCGAACGTGATTCCCATTTTTACCAATTATTACTTATCATCTAACGTTGGGAATATTGTTTACAAAATGAAAATTTTTACAATGGTTGAAATGTTAACGACCTTTAACCCTTTACCACCCAGGGATTTTGTGAACTTCGCTGATTTTCACAGTGTTGCACCTGTCAGCAACTTCAACTAGCCATTGTTTCATAATGGATGGTCTGTTTTACACGAAACTCGGTATGAATGTTCATTGGGTAGTAGCCTTTCAAATGCAACCTTTCATGACTTGATCATTGTTGTCATGGTAAAGAGGGGTCATCTCAAAGTTGGCAAAAAGTGTGTTTTCATGATTTTTAGATGTTTTGTTATTATTTTATTCCTTGCTTTTAACTTATCCTAGACGCAAAAATGTTGAAGGCAAAATTTGATGACAGCAGCTTTACACAGTACCGGCTCGGTCGACAACACAGGTATAGAAAATGGTATTACCCCCGTGATTTAGTCGACTTTCAGTGTGTTAGAATCGAAATAGATCAGCGATATTGCGTGACTTTTAGAGTAATATACTCACCGGAAATAGAAACTATACACTAATTTTTAAATTGTCACTGGCAAAACATTTTAATGAAATTTGAATTCCATTTATATAAATTATCATCAGTGGCATGTCTGATTTATCGAATAAAATGTTTAATGATAGCAACAATTTAACGGTTAAAGCCACGGCAAGGGGCAAAATCTTGGTGTTCAAGTTTCCATTGAGTCAAAAATTTTGTGTCGCGAACGTGATTCCCATTTTTACCAATTATTACATATCATCTAACGTTGGGAATATTGTTTACAAAATGAAAATTTTTACAATGGTTGAAATGTTAACGACCTTTAACCCTTTACCACTCAGGGATTTTGTGAACTTTGCTGATTTTCACAGTGTTGCACCTGACAGCAACTTCAACTAGCCATTGTTTCATAATGGATGGTCTGTTTTACACCAAACTCGGTATGAATGTGCATTGGGTAGTAGCCTTTCAAATGCAACCTTTCATGACTTGATCATTGTTGTCATGGTAAAGAGGGGTCATCTCAAAGTTGGCAAAAAGTGTGTTTTCATGATTTTTTTTTACCACATTTTAATCTTCACACAGCTGTCAAGGCAACAATTAAGGTGTTTGGCACTGGCCATTTTCACTGTTTGCAGCATGTTTTATCAGCATCAATTTTCAGGCATTTTTGACCCCAGACACCCTCAGATATAAATTTTAGCGGCCGGTTGGGCCATACACCCAAAATATTTCGGGATGTGAGGGGGGCGTTGCCCCTCTTCAATCCCCCCTCAGAATATTTTTAGTGGGGAGGCGCGCGAAAAAACAGTCACTTTCTTGCCCAACAACCCCTAAAGCAAACATAAACTATCCAGGGGTAGAAATGCAGATTTTTGGTGCTTCTGGGGCTTAAAATGGGGGGGGGGGGGCAGACACGTAAAAACACGCATCTGAGTGGGAAAGGGTTAAATATTGGACCCAACCACCGGATGTGAGCGAAAAGTATGGCATTTCTGATTGCTGTGTTTGTTTTAATTAATATATGTTTTATATGTTATCTGTGTATTTTACAGAGGGCCAAAAGGTAGACTAGCTTTGCAGCTAATTGTGCCACCCTCTTAATATTGTATAAATAAATAAATATTTAAGACACAGCTGAAGACGCCTAAAAGACTGAAGGCACTTTTGGGTCGATTTTTGCCTTGCAACATTATTTTGAAAATATCGCCGAAAAAAGCAGTTTTTGAGATTTCAATACAATGGTTGTTTCTCGATAATTTTTAGATGTTTTGTTATTATTTTATTCCTTGCTTTTAACTTATCCTAGACGCAAAAATGTTGAAGGCAAAATTCGATTACAAACAGATTTTGTGAAAAATCTTCTTTTTTTTTTACATTTCCCAAAAAACTGTTATTTGGAACACCAAAATTTCTTTAATCATGCCTATAGATAGTCAAATCCTTTATCAGTAATTTTAAACTGAATTATCCACTTGTTTTGTCAGACGAGACAATTTAAAAGTGTATAGTTTCTTTTTCCGGTCAGTATATACATTACAACTGACCACCTAACAGTGATATAGTAGCCAACAAATCACTGATAGAGCTGACCTATTTCTTAATTCACACAAACAAACAAAATTAATGGTCGTTCCGATTCCTGGTATTGGTAAATAACGGTACCCCGCTATGAGGTGCCGTTTCATATTTTGCAATATCACTAAATCCATTTTAATTCTATCTGGTTGTATCATTAAATGGAGATGTGTTTTACGATATCACAAAGGGGAAAGTGGAGGTTTGATTAAATTCTGCGATGAATAGGTTCACAAATGCATCTGTCAGAAGAAAACTTTCGGCGTCAGAACTGTCAGAAATCTACTCGTACCTGTCCGTATTTTTCGCATAAACAGCTCGGAATTTTTTTAAAATAATTCTTATTTACATGACAAAGTGTCTAAAAAATGCGTAAGATGAGGGTAAAGCTAGATTTACCTTAACCTTTTTGTACCAAATGAAACCTTCCTCCTTATATATAGCAGGAGTCCATTTCAAAGTTTAGGGGTGTCAGGATGTGTTTTTTTTTTTTAATGAAAATTTATTTGGAAAATGACTGAACTTTTAGCAAACAGTTGAGATCCTGTGCCTGAACTGTTTGCCAAGTACCCCTTTTGGGGTTTCCGGTACAAAATGAGTTAAATCGGGTGAATCTATCTAATTTTCAATCACTCCCGCTTTTGGAAGTTTTCCAAAAAAAAAAAAAAAAAAAAAGAATGCAATGGTGATCCGTATGGTGCCGTAGATTACGTAATTCAAAAGGGATCACACATGCAGGGGCGTAGCATCTTTTACGCAGATACGCACAAACGTAAAAAATAGACGAAGATGGAGAAGACGAAGAAAAAAGAAGGAAGAAGAAGAAAAAAAAAAAGAAGAATAGAAAAAATCCCGCGGGGACCACACTTTAGGGAGCAAATTCTTTCCTGTAAGAGAGGTCCCCATTTAGAGGAGGGATAAGTATTGGTTTGCGTCCTAGTTACGTCCTTGACAGGTACTTAAGCCTTCACGTTACTGGAAGACATGTTTGTTTGTTTGTTTGATTCGATGTTTAACGTCCCCGTCAACACTGTATATGTCATTTTGGAAACGTTGCTTCCAATTTTGTGGGACTTTTACCCGACATTGAGATGAAATGACTTCTCAAGTCCTGTCGCCCAATGAAACCCATAGGGTTTATCAGCATGGACGGTCTGACTCGCACCGCTTTGCCTGGGCAGGCGTAGATCCTCTAAGCTGTTTACCAGTACTCCGGTCCCGTGTGGGTCTGATTCAGCTCTGCGTGGAAGCATCATGCAGCCCATTTATTTCTCCAAGCCCCGATGGGCGGGGGCCACTGGAAGACATGTACATAGGCATTCATATCCAACTGTGCGTAGCTTACCTCTGTCCATATTCAGCCTTCAAGGTCTTATTTAACATTCACTAAGAGCTGATGTTAGGGAATACATGTGTGGCGGCCGTAACATTACGAAAACATGCCTATACAAATACAATGCACATTTTCTCGCCGGAAAAAAAAAGAGGAAAATTTTAAGATAAATAATTGTGATACTTTTCTTATTTAAGAAATAGATCAGCTCTAACTGTGATTTGTTGAGTAATAAATCACAGTTTGGAGGTCAGTTGTAAAGTAGACAAATCACGAGCGCATAGCGCGCGTGATTTGTCTACTTACAACTGACCGACAAACTGTGATTTATTACCCAACAAATCACTGGCTAGAGCTGATCTATTTCGATTCTAACACGCTGAAAATCGGCAATAATGTTGTTGTTTCCTTCAAAATCTCACAACTTTTCGCCATTGTTAGAAGAAATCCCGCTAAAATTTTCGACTGAAACACATGCATTTATATCCTTTTCTAACGTTTTCGATGCGAGAAAATGACGTTACACCGTCTAACGTCAAGTAAATCGACTAGTGACGTCATAAATTTGCAGTTTTTAATGACGTCACACGTCACGCTCTTCCGAGCTGTGATTTGTTGCAGAATAAAACACAGTTATTTTGCATTGCCTATATAGGCGCACTGTGTTAGAATTCTGCTCAAAATATAGATTGTGGATACTCGTTAGAATATGAGGCGATTCTAACGGGTCCCCACAATCTGTATTTTAGAGCAGAAATAAGAAAAATAAGGTTACCCCTGTAAAAGTGGGGTGTCAAAATTATATTGACATGCTTTCGAGATGATTGTCTCCCTGACCCTTATTTGTGGAATTTATATATTTTCTAGTCCTTTGGTATCATTGAACCAATTTCGGGGTTTAGAAAATACTCCAGGATCACTGAATGGCCTAAGTGACCATTTTCGGCTTCAAGTTCGAAGTAACGAACCTTTGAAAAAGTTAAAACCTTATTACAGGATAGGTATAAGAACCTTGCGAAAAGGCACCGACGAAATGATCGATGATTAAAGGTGGAAAAGGTTTTACTATGCACTGTAATTCAATCCGCTTAGGTTTTGCCAAGTACGCAGAAGAATATTTTCAGTTTTTCTCGCTTGATTTTTATAACGTCTATAAACGGATATTGTATTTTACTGATTTGATTACATTATAATTTCTTCATTTTAACAACTTATTTTAAGGTGACATGGACCAAAAAATCTAATCATGAAAAGTAAAATATGATTATGTATGCACATTGTTTACCTCCCTTACTTTAGGCGACACGATATACCGCGATGGACAAGAATAGCTTTAAAAAAAGGAACTGAACCGACAAAACTAAAATATTAAGGTCATCACGAAATCTTGCCTATATAATTCTGACCCCCTCGAACCCCACTTTTATATTGTAAAACTTGGGTTTACAGTGGTAAACCTTATTTTCATTATTCCTGCTCTAAAATAAAAAAATTGTGGGTACTCGTTAGAACCGCCTCGAAGAGGCGGTTCTAACGAGTACCCACAATCTATATTTTGAGCAGAAATAAGAAAAAATATCACAATTTTTCATCTTAAAACGTTCATTTTTATCGGCTATAAAGGTTACAATGTATTTGTATAGGCGTGTTTTCGTAACGTAATTAAGACAATTCGTAACAAGTATGATGAATGTCATAACGTGTACCGTTGTTCGGATCGGGACGTAGCTGGAGTCCACCCATTACCCACCCCCCCCCCCCCCCACCCCCCCCCCCCACCACCCCCCACAAAAAGGTATGATGCGTGTAATCACCAGATTCGCCTAAATGAGTACTCACAGTATTCCTTTAACCTTAACCCTTTTTGTAACAAATGGAATATTCCTCCTTATATATAGCAGGAGTTCATTCCAAATTTAGGGGTGACAGGTTGTGTTTTCTTCAACATTTATTTGGAAGATGGCTGAGCTTTTTGTTAACAGTGTAGGCCCCGATCAGATGCCACGTTCTGATCTGGACCTGCACTGTTTGCCAGGTTACCAGTTTTAGGGTTTCTGTTAACTTAGAGAAGACTGCAAAGATATCCTCCTCTCATCACCATTATATCTCAAGACCAAGGCCCCCGCCCATCGGGGCTTCAGGAAATAGATGAGCTGCATGATGTTCCACGCAGAGCTGACACAGGCCCTACACAAGTACTGGTAAACCAATTAGAGGTTCTAAGCCTGCCCAGGCAAAGCGATGCGAGTCGGTTTCATTGAACGACAGGGCTTGAGATGTCATTTCATCTCAATGTCAGGTAAAAGTCCCACAAAATTGGAAGCGAAGTCTTCAAAGTGACCTATACAGTGTTGACGGGGACGTTAAACCTCAAATCAAACAAACAAAGTTATATCTATATTTAAGTTTACATTGACGGACGGCGATTGACGCCGCCATTTTGAAAGTGGCGCTGCAGTGTCAGACCTAACGTCTTTCGCAACGCACTTAAATAATTGTGCCATTTATTTACGTATTCTTGACCTTTAATAGTGGAGTGTGTGTGTGTGTGTGAATTCGGGTTTAATTATAACGTCGCTTTCAACAATTTTTCAGTCATATCACGACGGTGTCTGGTTGCGACAGGGAGCTCAATGCTCACGTTTATAGTGCTGCCTCACTGAAGTATCATGTCCCAGACACATTACATGATACCACACCCAGTCACATTATCCTGACACTGGATCGACCAGTCCTAGCTCTATCCCGTAAATCTGAGTGCCAAACGAGGAGCAGCTAGTACCATTTTTAACGACTTTGGTATGTCGCGGCCCGGGATCGAACCCGAGACCTCCCGTTCCCCGGAGCGGACACTCTACCAACTGAGCTATCGGGGCCGGTACCCTTTAATAGTGGAAAAGAAATTCAAAGTAAAAACAATTTTCAACTGTCATTTTGGCACATCACGATCAGATATTCCTATACTGATATACGACCACTGTCTCTGTTATAGGTGAGGTGAGTGTTTGAGTTTTACGTCCCACCAACAACTAAGGTCATACGGAGACGGGACCTTGGTTTAAAGACTCATCCGAAAGTCTATCTCTGTTACAGGAGATATGTAAACTGTGCATCGGTTTAACCCATATACGCCTAGAAGCCTAGAGCTGTGGTATAGCACCTTTTCCCTGTGGCCTTGGCGAACATTGGCTAAGGAGCGTCTGATCTATGTCTGCACTGTTTTCGTAGTGTCCATACATAGAGAGTTTGGTATGATATGAATTAATGGGCATCTGATCTGGGTCTGCAATGTTTCCTAGTGTCCTTTATTTTAGATGTTGGGTTAAATGGGTTAACCGACATCTGAGCCGGGTCTGCGAGGATCTGCGCTGTATCCATTTGGCCTTAAATACAGGTGATGTGCTAAGATTGAATAAACCAGCTCTAGCGGTGATTTGTTGAGTAATATATCACTGTTTGGAGGTCCGTTGTATGGTAGATCACATCACGAGCACGTAACAATAGAGCTGATATAACACGCTGAAAGTCTACTAAAATGCTGTTGTTTCCTTCGTATTCTCTCAACATTCCGCCACTGTTTGAAGAAATCCCGCCGACATGTTTGACTGTAACGCATGTGTAACGTACTGAAAAAGACGTTACACGGTCTAACGTCAAGGAAAGGATCGATAACGTCGCAAGACTTCATAAAACGGCGGCTCTTCACGTCACGCTTTTTCGCCTAGTGAGTTATCACGCAATATATCACCGCATTTAACCATTGGCTGTATAAGCGACTAGTGATAGATAAGCTCTAGCTGTGATTTGTTGAGTAATAAATCACAGTTTGGAGGTCCGTGTCACGAGCGCGTAGCGCGTGTGATTTGTCTACTTACAACTGACCGACAAACTGTGATTTATTACCCAACAAATCACTGGCTAGAGCTGAGTTATTTCGATTCTAGCACGCTGAAACTCGTAGATAATGTTGTTGTTTCCTTCAAATTCTCAAACATTTTCACCATTGTTAAAAGAAATCGACTGTAACACATGCATTTATGTCCTTTTGAAACGTTGTCGGTGCTAGACAGTGACGTTACACCGTCTAACGTCTACGAATCATAAATTTGCAGCTTTTAATGATTTCACTCGGCCCGCTTTTCCGCACCGTGATTTGTTGCATAATAGACACAGTTCTTTCCCATTGCCAATGTAAAAATACGGGGCATCATCTGGTCTGCACTGTTTGCCTTTGTCATTAAACAGATATGCTGCGCTTAATTGGGTTGAGGAACATCTGAGCTACGTCTGCACTGTTTTCCTATGTCCTAAGAGACACTAAACTTATATGGGTTGTGTATGTCTTTGAGAATTACGTCCTAACAACAGCTAAGGTCATAATGATACGGGATCTCGGTTTAATATCCGCAAGTTTGGAGAAGCCCGAGATGGAACCAACTAACCCTGGTCAATGAGGTGAGTAGTATAACCATTTCAAGGCTTAGGCAAACAATGCAGACCAAGATCAGGCATTGCTTAACCAGCGTTAGCCTTTCGCTGCTACTTTAGGACTAAGGCAAATGGCACAGACACAGGTCAGACGCCGCTTTAACGTCGTAAGCTAAGCGTTTCTTTCAGGACTGGCAAACAGTGCAAACCCAGGTCAGACGCCGATTAACCCGTATTAGCCTGGCATATCAAATTTAGATCATAGACTAACAGTTCCGATGCCGCAAAATATGTTGTTTGATCGGGTGTTTCACTTTTTAGTCACGATGCTTCCACGCAGAGCGGAATCCGGCCCGTACACTAGTACTGGTAAACCGCTTAGAGGATCTAAGCCTGTCCAGGAACCGCGGTGCGAGGCGGACCGTCCATGCTAATAAACCCTTTTGGTTTCATTGGGCGACATGGCTAGAGATGTCATTTCATCACAGTGTTGGGTAAAAGTCCAACAAAATTGGAAGCAACGTCTCCAGAATGACCTTTACAGTGTTGACGGGGACGTTAAACCTCAAATCAACCAACCAACACGAGGTGAAGATTTACGCCCCGCCCATCGGGGCTTGGAGAAATAGATTGGGTTCATCATGCTTGCACGCATAACTGAAACCGACCGCACAGGACTACTGGTAAACCGCTAAGAGGATTTAAGCCTGACTACGCGAAGTGTTGTAAATCGGAACGTCACCTATATATAAACCCTTCTGGCTTGTTCAGGCGGCAGGGCTTGAGATGTCATTTCATATCAATCTTGGGTAAAAGTCCCACAAAACTGAAGCCACCTCTCCAAAATAACCTAAATAGTGATGATTGGGACGTAAAACACTAATTCAAACAAAGAAAACATGAGGGAAAAAGACGAGTTATGAGCAAGAACCATATTTCCGGGTATCATGGTATTTTAGTTATCATCCCTGAGAATATAATCTTGGCAACACAATATCTCTAACACCTTTCTTCATGTTAACAAGTCCGTGAAATTAAAACCCTCTAAACCCCACTTTAGAGAAAACTGGGGTTTACAGGGGTATAAGTTATTTTGCTTTTCTGTTCTAAGACATAGGTCATGGGTACTCGTACGAGCACCCGCAACCTATTTTAGGAGTAAAAATAAGACAAATATCACAAATTTGCATGGAAAAAGAAATTGCACGGGTGTGTCATCGTAATGTGAGAATAATGATGGGTCGTTGTACAGTTGTACAGAAGGTTAAGAAGGTGTGCGCGCGCGTGCGTGCGTGCGTGTGTGTGTGTGTGTGTGTGAATTCGGGTTTAACGTCGCTTTCAACAATTTTTCAGTCATATCACGACGGTGCCTGGTTGTGACAGGGAGCTCAATGCTCCCTTTTATAGTGCTGCCTCACTGAAGTATCATGTCCCTGACACATGATACTTCTTCTAATACATGCTGCAAAAGAATACAAAAGAAACTGATGTGAGAATTTTAAGAAGACATACATTGTAACAGACTTTAAAACTGAAAGTGACTTGGTGGTGGTGTCTGACCCATCTGCAAACGCTGTTACAAGGAGAACTCACCTTAAAGCTCGCTAACAGGGCGAATGAGGGGAGGTAACTGCCAGACTACACGATAATTAAGCAAACAGGTAGCAGTACACAGTTTCCAGCCTGTGCACATGGGGAAATTTCTTCATAAGTAAGAGTGGGGATCAAATTCAGTGTCTAAATACTGTTGGGCAATTATGAAAGCAATATCTTGAATTCAGTGTATTGTTTTTGTGTCATTGTGGAGAAATATGAATTAATTCATGGTCACATGACCTGGATATCAAGGGATGTAACTGAAAATACGAAACTACTGCTATACGAATTTATCGCTACACTTTCTGTTTAAAATAGCTGTCAGACTTCATTTGGATATTGCTAAAAAAGTAAACGGCTGGCAGGGGTCAATTTCTAGCCCCATTTCATTTTTGGTAGGTGTACAATAGAGCTGAATGCTGACAATTGTCCTTGCAAATGCAGTGTGCTGCCAGGGCTTCCTTGAAAACAGCAGAAAATGGTAAAAAAAAGCAGCAGAAGTGGGTGGGGTAGGACTTGTTTACATAGCCACTACATTGGCTGTACAGTGTACAAGCTATAGAAACCAGCTTCAAATTATTCTGTGGCAAGTCACAATGCAGTGATAACACAAAAGAGAAGGGTTGCAAAGTGTACTATTTGTTACGGCTCAAAAAACTTCGTCCGCTGCGTGTCCGAGTCTCGCCGACAGCTTGGAATAGTGGTTTGCTACCATTAACCAATATGTCAAATTTCAAAGTGCCATTTAGGACAATCTTTTTTATCAACTCCTTTACCAGAATCAATATTTAGACAAAAACACCATTGTTTCTGATGAAATTGGGTCATAAAACTGAAATTTGTATGTAAGCCTACAGGTAGGGTCTGAGGCAAGGGAGACAACTCCAAAATCAGAATTTTAGTCTAGATGTTTGTTAATCATTTTGGTGCTGTCAAAGCTTATTCAATCTTAAATTAAAGGTGATTAAACCCATTTTGACCAATATTTTGGGCATTTCGTGTACAAAAGATAGATTTTAAATGATTAATTTTCTCTCATTTTCAGCTTGGAAAGCCGTAATACTGAAATAGTGTTGATAAGTTGCAAAGCACCGTATTCCATGCTGTCAGCAAGACTTTGATGCGCAGCGGACAAGGTTTTTTGAGCCGTAACAAATAGTTACAGGTAACCAACTGTTGTTAACCTAGTTTAAACAGGAAATCCCAAACTAAGACACTGGCAAATAGTGCACGCCCACATCAGTCGTCGGCCTAAATTGGTGCGTATGATGAGGGCCTTCACTGTTTGCAAGAAAGAGTCATTTTTTACAATAAATTACTATAAACAACCCAACGCGTAAAATAATTGTGTCTTGTTTTTTGTTTTTGTTTGGTTTTCTTGCACGGGGGGGGGGGGGGATTTACTGCCCTTTCGAGATTATTTCACTGATATCGAGCTGATTTTGCACCATAGGCGGCAAAACCGGAGTATCCGGAGAAAACACCCTGACCTCCAGTTGCAGAACTTGGTGTATCACATCGTGTGACCCGAGGCAGGCTCCCCACCACAACCTTGACAGAACTAATGATTAAGAGTCAGCTCTCTATCCAATAGGCCACAGAGGCCCGTAATTGTGTCTTGTATGCTGGGGTTCCACAGCTTCTCTCAGCTGAGATTGACTGCTAGCAGCTGTGTTGTGAGCTAATAATGACAATTATTACTGTTTTTCTTTGATTCCACAATTAAACTTATCATAATAAGGTGGATTTACTACCAATTTGACACTTTTGAGAAAAGTCATATTTGTCTTAAAGGTAGCAGTACACAGTTTCCAGCCTGTGCACATGGGGAAATTTCTTCATAAGTAAGAGTGGGGATCAAATTCAGTGTCTAAATACTGTTGGGCAATTATGAAAGCAATATCTTGAATTCAGTGTATTGTTTTTGTGTCATTGTGGAGAAATATGAATTAATTCATGGTCACATGACCTGGATATCAAGGGATGTAACTGAAAATACGAAACTACTGCTATACGAATTTATCGCTACACTTTCTGTTTAAAATAGCTGTCAGACTTCATTTGGATATTGCTAAAAAAGTAAACGGCTGGCAGGGGTCAATTTCTAGCCCCATTTCATTTTTGGTAGGTGTACAATAGAGCTGAATGCTGACAATTGTCCTTGCAAATGCAGTGTGCTGCCAGGGCTTCCTTGAAAACAGCAGAAAATGGTAAAAAAAAAGCAGCAGAAGTGGGTGGGGTAGGACTTGTTTACATAGCCACTACATTGGCTGTACAGTGTACAAGCTATAGAAACCAGCTTCAAATTATTCTGTGGCAAGTCACAATGCAGTGATAACACAAAAGAGAAGGGTTGCAAAGTGTACTATTTGTTACGGCTCAAAAAACTTCGTCCGCTGCGTGTCCGAGTCTCGCCGACAGCTTGGAATAGTGGTTTGCTACCACAGCAATCCGATAAAAAGTATCTAAGGCTAGATTGGTTCCCCTTCGTTATTACCTCCCCTTCGGTACGCACATTATGTTGTAGCCGCCTAGCGGAGACATTTACGACAAGGGAACCAATCTAATCTAAGGTGGGCGGAGCAAATGTGTTGCGCATGCGCAGTGGCGGAAATGTCTCATTTTTTTCACGGTCCACTTTTTTTACGTTACAGCGGCCGTAACATTACGAAAACATGCCTATACAAATACAATGCACATTTTCTCGCCGGAAAAAAGGAAATTTTTAAGATAAATAATTGTGATACTTTTCTTATTTCTGCTCAAAATATAGATTGTGGATACTCGTTAGAATATGAGGCGATTCTAACGGGTCCCCACAATCTGTATTTTAGAGCAGAAATAAGAAAAATAAGGTAAAAGTGGGGTGTCAAAATTATATTGACATGCTTACGAGATGATAGTCTCCCTGCCCCTTATTTGTGGAATTTATATATTTTCTAGTCCTTTGGTATCATTGAACCAATTTCGGGGGTTTAGAAAATACTCCACTGACCAGGGTCGCTGACTGGCCTAAGTGACCATTTTCGGTTTCAAGTTCGAAGTAACGAACCTTTAAAAAAGTTTAAACCTTATTGAACAGGATAGATATAAAAACCTTGCGACAGGATAGCGTCGTATTCATCATTGATTGTTGTTGTTGTTGTTTTCCAGTTTCCCCGTGTCGCGGGTCGTCAGCTGGTGGGGTCCCAGGGAACGAATCCATGCTGGCACTACACCGTAGCAGTTCGGTGGTACCCCTATTCCCCGTTGCCGGTGAACAGGGAGACCATCGCTCGGCTCCAGCCCCGTCCGTCCATGTTTGTCGTCTCACGTCTCAGGTGTCTCTGAGCCCACGGGCATCCCCTTGCCCTGTAGCCAATCGCCGAGCTCCGTCCTGAGAGGTTTGTGAAACGGTGCCGTGACCTTTCCAGGTCTCGGTGGGGCTTATATTTTGTCTTCCCGTTTGCTTCAGGAGTGCATGTGTCCTGTCGCTAAAGGGCATTTTTAAATGTAGGAGTTTCTGGGCTAGGCGTGCTTCATATTTCAAGGGCTGTGGATATGTTGCACAGTTCCAATGTGAGCCTTTGTTTTTGTGCAACATAGTTAAGTTGTAGTAATTTGGAACTCCATTCTAAAGGTTTGGCTACGTGATTGCACTGCGTTTAAGTTATAGCAGTGCTGTGCCTTGGGTTTTTGCGGTTTGCCGCAAAGGGGTGTGGGTTGTTTTGTGTAACAGGGTAGGCTCCGAGTTTGACCTTATCATAAAGGGGATCGTTTAGCAGTTAATTATGTTTGAAAGTTTCATTGCAATTTGGAAGACGTTTCTAAAGATTGCTATACACGTTTCCATGCTACGTGTTATGCACCTTATATCCAATCAGGGGATTCGAGACAAAGTTTTTAGCCATTTTGTGGTGCTTATTTGCACAACAAAATTGTAGAGTCCATCCATTTCTTTCTTCTAGCTTGTAGCTTCAGCCGCATCTACACCCTCACGCCAGCACCATGTCTATGGATGTCGTCTACGCTTTTTGTATCAATTTTGATATTGGTATTTTGTTTTTTTTTATTTTTTTGTTTGATTTTTGCATATTTTTGTAACGTATGTACATTTTTACATTATTTGGTCTGTGCCCCCAGCTTATTGAGTATATATGTGGGCGGATGTGCTCGCCCCGCCACGGACCTGTCATGTTTGTTTTTCTTTGTGCTTTAAAGATGGTGTTGTCCGTTTTGGGGCAAGCCCACCCGCTAGGACAGTTTTTGTACCTGCAAGGTTGTGCTTGTAGATTATATTTTGTGATTTTTGTTTATTCTGTACATACAACATATAGTATAGTATGATGGCCTCCGCCGTCTCGGGCCCAAGTTTGTGTTTATTTTAGTTAGTGGGTGACCTCTATCGCGGAGGATGTGGAAGTAGGTTAATCCCCTTTCTGCATTTTTTTTGTTAAAGTTAGGAAAATGTGGTGCCCCTAGCTAGGCCTCCTCCACGTAGGATGTCATATTCTGTGGGGCCGTAAGTGGGTCATTCTGAGTCGCCATGTTTACATGTCATTATCGCAACCTACGTGAAGGAAGGCACCATAGGAGGAATTGTATTCCTACCTAGTCGTTTGAGGGCCCGAGATATCGTGTGCCGATCTCGTTAGCAATGTAGTTAGTACAAATTCATATAATCATGTAGGTCGCATACAAGCGTCCGCCAGCGCATGTGCGCAGTCGAGCACTCCTATGCGATCTTGTTTTTATGTGTCATATTTACAGTTAACAATGTTTGAAATCGCTTTTTGGAAAAAAACTCTTCTTCTTCTTCTTCTTCTATCTCCAGGTTTTTGATCTCTCTTTTCCTATACTATCCTCTCTGCGGGATTCCTACTCTACAAATATTCTACAACTATCGCTATATCTACCTAATTGAGCATTGCGTGGGTGGATGTGTGTTGTTTTAGTTTTGCGTGGGTGGTTGTGTGTTGATGCCCTCCTTCAGGGTCGCGCTTAGTCATGCCCTAGTTAGTTAGTTAATTTCCCTTATCTGTATAAATATTTGGCCGTCTTGACCGTCCATTTTAATTACGGTCATGGCGCGATTTGCTGTCTTTGATGATACTTATGTTAAACGACAAGGACAGTACCGAGGGCTGTTTGATGTACCAGGCGAGGTTCGGTTTTTCGGCCGTGGTGGTATGCGCGTGGCGAGCTATGATGTTGACTTGTGGGACAGCGGTTCATATTTTCCGAGGGCAAAATTGGGACAGCGATGGTCGTCTCCACAGGCACTATTATAGGGACCGTATTCATTTGTCAAGGGAGGGACAGAAGCAATACCATGTGTGCTTAGAAAGGGCCTTCCTGCGATTTTTCTGCTGGTCGGGTGTTTATAAAATGTCCTTTTGTGGGCCCCCAGATCATTCCGTTTGGGTAACCTTATAATGTACATCCTTTATTCGAAAGCGAAATTTGCGAAAAAAAAAAAAAAGAAAAAAAAAAAGAGAAAAACAAAGAGATGTGATAAGGCCTATTGTTTCTTATTTCTGTCCCACTCATCTATGTGCATTCCTGAAGGAGAGCCTTTTTGTTTGCTAGTGTGTTTGTGTGCCGTTCTCCTTTGGGTTGTGTGGTTCTCGATCAGCCAGGATTTTGACGCAACGCTGCTCAGTGCCAAAGTCCTAAGACCGCAAACCCCAGCGTTACATCTCGTCCTGATTTCCCGTTTGCCTCACCCCCTCCGGAGAGGCCGGGCGATGGATTTTCCTTGTGGTGGATCCATGCCCAGTCCCGGCGTGTTCTCGTGTGATCCTCTTTTGGGCAGTGTGGCTCCCGATCAGCTAGGAGTTTGGTGCAGCGCTCATAAGTGCAAAGCGAGTAGGCCGCAACCACAACGCTACATCTCGTCTTAGCCTCTCGCTTGCCATACCCCTTTGGAGGGTGGTTCGGGGCCATGGATTTTCCTTGTGGTAGGTCCATGCCCCGTTCTGTTATGGTCTTCTCACAGTGATCCAGGGATCGCTGTCACCGTTAGGCACTCCTTAGTGCAAAGCCGAGGCCGCAAACCACAGTGCCCACCGTTGACTTTGTTCCCCTTTTCGACGTGAGACGGCCGCCCTTTGATCACTACGCTCCTTTTTGGTTGGTTGCGTCTTAGGTGCGGTTAAATCATTTATTGTTTCTGAAATCGGGTCTCTAACGGTTTGGGTTTCAGGCATGTTTGTGTGTAACCTCGTACGGGATGTGTCTCTCGTAACAGTGCAATAAATTTAGTCTGCGCCCTTAGCTTTCCCCTATATTTTGTCCAGGTAGTTTGTTTTCTCAAAGAATTTGAAAACCGCGTCCCTCATTTCCTGTGACATTAGATTGAGCAAAGAAATCGCGTTTATCTCCCCTTGGTATCCTAGTGCTGTCAGTTCTCCCTTTAGTTCCCTTCTAGCGGGGCCGTGTGCGGGGCACTCTGCGAGGTAGTGTTGAACACTCTCAACCCCGCCACAGTGCCCGCATAATGGATCGGCCGCGTTATAGAAGATGTTGTGTGCATTTAGTCCGTTGACCCCAAGTCTTAGTCGTGTATATATGCGATCGAGCTTTCGGCTGTCGCTGTATTGAACTATTTTCGGGGTCAAGGACTGGCAGATCGAGTGTCTGAAGCCGTGTTGTCCCTGCCATATGCGCGCCCATTCCTTTTTGATGCTGGCCTTAATGATTGTGTAGACTTCTTGTGGGGTGGGGAGGTAGTCAAGTTCCTTCCCCCGGGTCAGAGCTTCTTTGGCCAGCGTGTCTGCGCGCTCATTCCCCTGCACGTTGCAGTGGGAGGGGATCCAATCTATGTTCAGGGTGATGCCTTGTTTCAGTATTTTGTGTATTAGGATATGAATGTCCTGCAGTATATCCGGTCTTGTAGTGCTGTTTCCAGAGTTTATGCTTTGTACTGAGCTTAATGAGTCCGTTAGTATAACAACACTATCGGGTTTTTCTTCCTGTATCCATTCCAATGCTTTCTGTATGGCTATAAGTTCTGCAGAGTAGACTGTGAGGTGCTGGTTAAGTTTGAATTTTTGGTCGAAATTTAATTCTGGTATTGTGAAAGCGCACCCTGTTTCTTTTTTGTCAGCATCTTTGCTTCCATCAGTGAAAATTTTAAGCGCTTGCTTATAGTTTTCACTGATGTGTGATTCTGCGATCTCATTGCATTTTTTCTGTGTTGTTTCAGTTTTCTTTATGACACCCGTTAGTGTTGTTTTTGCGCGTAGGCTTTTTAAATTAAAAACTTCCGGATATGTTTTTTCCGCTGTTTTGACCTGTTCGAGGTCATGGTTTTTAATTAGGTCCTGGACTTTGATAATATAGGGGATCTTTCCTCTTAACCTATCTCTGTTAACATGATTGGGCGTGTCGGCGATCATTTCGTTTATGGGGAGACTTTCCCTAAGACTGCTTGAGCGGGCCCAGTACTTGAGCTGCAGTTCATCCCTCCGCAGGTGCAGGGGCATGACGCTGCATTCAATCTCCAGGTCCAGGTTCCGCGTTCCCCTGTATGCCCCAGTAGCGATTCTGAGGGCTGCGGCCTGTATGCTATCTAGTTTTTTCAGGTGTGATGGCGCCGCAGACGCGTATGCTTGGCATCCATAATCAATTTTGCTTCTTATGAGTGCTGTGTACATTTTGATCAGGGTTTTCTTGTCTGCTCCAAAGTTTGCCCCCGAGACCGCCCTGAGCACATTTAGGTCCCGCTGGGACCTGGACACCAGATTTTCAATGTGCAGTCTCCATGTTAGATTGCTATCAAAGTACATGCCCAGGAATCTGGCATGACTGGCGTACTTTATTTCCTGCCCGTCATACGCAAGCCTGGGCATGCCCTTTGTGTCTGCGAAATTTCTATTGAAAACCACCACTGTTGTTTTTTCAGTTGATAATTTGAAACCCCAGTTTGTAGCCCAATCACGTATGGCATGTAGCGCTTTTTGTAGTGCAGGAATGGCACTTTTTGGTTTTTTCGCGGTTTTCCATACTAAGCCGTCATCTGCGAACATGGATATTTCCAGCGGTAATGAGTGAAGTGTTTCCTGCAGTGTGTTCATTAGTAGGTTGAAGAGGATAGGAGATAGCACCGACCCCTGGGGGGAACCATTTTCGCATTCATAAAAACCGGACACATCGTTACCTATTTTTACGTTCATTTTTCTATCAGTCAAAAAGTCTCTGATCCAGGTTAACATTTTTCCATGAATTCCAAATTTGTTCAGTTTTAGAAGGACCCCCCTAGTCCACAGTAGGTCGAAAGCTTTTTCTAAATCCAAGAAAACCGCTACCAGTGAGTGTTTGATTAATTTTGCCTTTCGGATGGCGGATTCTAGTCTGGTGATTTGGTCAATGGTAGATCTATGTTTCCTAAAACCTGATTGTTCGTCTGCTAAGAGTTTATTTTTCTCAATGTGTGCTGTTAGTCTAGATGCTACCATGGTTTCCATGATTTTACATATGGTTGATGTGAGTGAAATCGGCCTATACGATTTCGGCTCATGGGGGTCCATCATTGATTAAAGGTGGAAAAGGTTCTAGTATGCACTGTAATTCAATCAGCTTAGGTTTTGCCAAGTACGCAGAAGAATAGTTTCAGTGTTTCTCGCTTGATTTTTATAACGTCTATAAACGGATATTGTATTTTACTGAATTGATTACATTATAATTTCTTCATTTTAACAACTTATTTTAAGGTGACATGGACCAAAAAATCTAATCATTAAAAGTAAAATATGATTATGTATGCACATTGTTTACCTCCCTTACTTTAGGCGACACGATATACCGCGATGGACAAGAATAGCTTTAAAAAAAGGAACTGAACCGACATAACTAAAATATTAAGGTCGTCACGAAAACTTGTCTATATAATTCTGACCCCCTCGAACCCCACTTTTATATTGTAAAACTTGGGTTTACAGTGGTACACCTTATTTTCATTATTCCTGCTCTAAAATAAAAACTGTGGGTACTCGTTAGAACCGCCTCGATGAGGCGGTTCTAACGAGTACCCACAATCTATATTTTGAGCAGAACAAAGAAAAATATCACAATTTTTCATCTTAAAACGTTCATCTTTATCGGCTATAACGGTTACAATGTATTTGTATAGGCGTATTTTCGTAACGTAATTAAGACGATTCGTAACAAGTATAACGTGCACCGTTGTTCGGATCGGGACGTAGCTGGAGTCAACCCAATCACCCCCCCATCCCCCCCCCCCCCCACCCCTTCCCCCCATCTCTTGCATTTAGCTTGTAAAATGATTGCCGTTCTTCAGTGCTTTTGGCCATACTAAATTAGTAGTAATTTAAATGTACTTCATTTAATTTCATTCATACAATTTATATAGAAGCCTCCGTGGTGCAGTGGTTACGCTACCCGCCTTGTAAACCAGGGATCGCAGGATCGATCCCGGGCTTCTCCAGACTTTCGGGTGAGTCTTTAAACCGCGGTCCCGTCTCCGTATGACATCAGCTTTTGGTGGGACGTAAAACTCAAACACTCATACAATTTATAACAATTTATGCAATCACTACACCAAAGTTTCACTGTGTTGGTCTGTAATTTTGCTTACAGAATGGGTGCATTAAATCAAAATCATAACAAAAAAAAAATGAAATTAAGATAAAAACAGTTATACCCAGATTTGAAGTGAGTGACTAAAAGAAGCCTGTTCAGCACCATAAACTTTGTCCAAAAGGCTTCTGATCTCATTCCATGACTGCACTGGTATATGTATATAAATGATTTTTACCCAGTGATTTATTACATTGGTTCACATGACCCACCATAAAACAAACAACTGATTTTTTAACTACATAAAACAATGTTTATATTTACTCGTATCTAATACAATTAATGATTTGTGTAGTCACCTACTTACCAATGTGTAGGCTGGTCCATGAATAAGTCCGTGAAATTAACACCCCCATAAACCCCACTTCATATAGAGAAGACTGGGGTTTACTGGGGTATACAATATTTCACTTGTTTCTGCTCCAATATATAGGTTGTGGGTACTCGTTAGAACCGCCTCAATGAGGCGGTTCTAACGAGCACCAACAACCTATGTTTGCTGTATATTTAAGAAAAACATCACGATTTTCATGAGAAAAGTAGCCATTTTGGAGATGTGAAAAAGTGCACTGTGTCGCTCGCATGTGTTATCGTAATGAAAACTCATAGAAGCCCAATGCCTGTAATATGTTTTGATGAAAAGGGTTTCATAAAGCTACTTTCTTTTCCTCTTGTTTGTTTTTGCTGGGCCGAACAACACAAACTTTAAAAAATAGTCCGGAAATGAATGCGCAATATTCATAAATTAACGAACATATTACAGTTAAACTTCGATAACTCGAACACATTCGGGACCATGAAATTTTGTTTGATATAGGGGTAGTTCGAACTATTGAGGGTTACTAATTCTGCCAGGACATGAGGCATGATGGGGATGTTTGTTTGTTTGGTTTGAGGTTTAACGTCCCCATTCAACACTGTATGGGTCATTTTTGGAGACGTTGCTTCCAATTTTGTAGGACCTTTACCCGACATTGAGATGAAATGACATATCATGCCCTGTCGTCCAATGAAACCAATAAGGTTTATAAGCATGGACTCGCACCGCTTTGCCTGGGACGGCTAAGACCCTCGAAGCAGTTTACCAGTACTCATGTGCGTGAAAGCATCATGCAGCCCATCTATTTCTTCAAGCTCCGATGGGCGGAGGCCGGAGGCTTAATGGGATGACCTTAGGAAATATTTTCGACTTTTTATCAAGAAATGTATGTTGTGTGTACTCATTAAAATCGTCTCAATGAGGCGATTCTATTGAGTACACACAACTCACCATTACAAGTTAAAATCAAACAAACTTCCGTCAATTAACCTAAACACATGGATATCTGCGGAGCCATGGGAACAATTCTTTAGGGACCACAGATTTAGTTCGAATTAGCCATTGTAAATGAATTATCCGTATTCGAGTTATCGAAGTTTTACTGTATGTGAAACCGCTTTCTAGATTTTTAAAAAGTTCCTAAAACATTAAATACTAGTGACTCGGACAAAGCTATCTATCAAAAAGCCTACCTGATTTGAAAACCAGAAATCTTTTGACATGGTTTTGCTTCATGGGCGCCGCCATCTTCTTTTTTGTGGTGAATCGGAAATGCTCAGGTTTCATCAAATATGGCTTCCACTTTTTATTTTACCCGTAATGAATGTATATACCTTGAAAAAATCAGCTATGCATTCTTTCTGGCATCGCCTATCGTGGAATCCTGTCATCACTGATAAATTAAAGGCCCCGCCCATCGGGGCTTGAAGAAATATATCGGCTGCATGATGCTTCCACGCAGAGCTGAATCCGACCCGCACACGAGTACTGGTAAACGGCTTAGAGGATCTAAGCCTGCCCAGGCAAAGCGGTGCGCATTAGTCGGACCACCCATGCTTATAAACCCTATTGGTTTCATTGGGCGACAGGGTTTGAAATGTCATTTCAGCTCAATGTCGGTTGAAAGTCCCACAAAATTGGAAGCAACGTCTCCAAAATGACCTTTACAGTGTTGACGGGGACGTTAACCCTCAAATCAAACAAAAACTGGTAAATAAGTGCAGCTGTCAAATTGAAGAGATTCTCCTATTGTCAAGCCAAACAGTATTCATACGCCTTGGAACTATTGTTTTAATTTAAAATCTAATATTCATATTTGAAACTGTCTTGCAACTCATTCCACGTGATAGCAATGAGTTGTGCATTCTTTCATTTCTCCAAAACCATGCTCTTTTTGATGAAAATGAGTGATATTTTTTTTTTACTTTAACT
Source organism: Lucinisca nassula (assembly GCA_963580285.1). Lineage (NCBI taxonomy): Eukaryota > Metazoa > Mollusca > Bivalvia > Lucinida > Lucinidae > Lucinisca > Lucinisca nassula. The sequence goes on from OY757024.1 coordinate 28,448,355, forward strand.
CAAAACATAGATTGTGGGTGCTTCTTAGATCCGCCTAATTGAGACAGTTCTAACGAGTTTCCACAACCTATACCTTGAAGCAGAAATAAGAAAATAATAGATACCTCTGTAAACCCCCGTTTTCTCTATATAAAGTGGGGTTTAGAGGGTGTTCCATACACGGACTTGTGGCCCCCGCCCACCGGGGCTTGAAGAATTAGATGCGCTGCATGATGCTTCCATGCAGAAACCAACCGCACACGAATACTGGAAAACCGCTTAGAGGATCTAAGCCTGCCCAAGCAAAGCGGTGCGAGTCGGTCCGTTCATGCTTGCAAACCCTATTGGTTTCATTGGGCGACAGGGCTTGAGATGTCATTTCATCTCAATGTCGGGTAAAAGTCCCACAAAATTGGGGACGTTAAACCTCAAATCAAACAAACAAATTACACAGACTTGTTTACATGATTAACTGACAGCAGTCTTATTCCATGAAGCATAACCACTGCACTTGGAAAAGATGGTCACCTGGGGCCAGTTGTTCAAAACTAACGACATCGTTAGTTAACGTATCGTTAAAACTTCGATCATTAAATATGGCAAATACGCTGAAATTTTTGCTGAAAAAATGTGAGCAGCTTTTGCTTCCGCAAAAGCTGCTCACATTTTTTCAGCAAAAATACCAAAATTTACGATATTGTACTTGCTAGAAGCGTTAACAATATGACCACTAACGAGCTCGTTAAGCTAATGATGCTTTGAGCAACTGGCCCCTGGGCAATAGTCTTGCAAAGACTGAAGAAACTCATTACGAAAACACGCCTATACAAATACATTGTAAAGTTTATGGTCGAAAAAACTAACATTTTAAGATGAAAAATTATGATATTTTTTCTTATTTCTGCTCAAAATATCGATTGTGGGTTCTAACGAGTTCCCACAATCTATATTTTAGAGCAGAAATTGTTTGTTTGTTTGATTTGAGGTTTAACGTCGCCGTCAACACTGTAAAGGTTATTTTGGAGACGTTGCTTCCAATTTTGTGGGACTTTTACTCGACATTGAGATGAAATGACATCTCAAGCCCTGTCGCCCAATGAAACCAATAGGGTCTATTAGCATGGAAGGTCCGCCTCGCACTGCGGTTCCTGAACAGCCTTAGATCCTCTAAGCGGTTTACCAGTACTAGTGTACGGGCCAGATTCAGCTCTGCGTGGAAGCATCATGCAGCCCATATATTTCTTCAAGCCCCTATGGGCGGGGGCCGTTAAAGCAGAAATAAGAAATATAAGGTTTACCCCTGTAAATCCCAGTTTTACTATATAAAAGTGGGGTTCAAGGGGTCAAAATTATATAGGCATGTTTTCGTGATGTGTGTTGAAGTGTGAATGAAACTGGACCAAAAGTTTGAAAGACATTAGCATTTAAATGTTTTTTTCCCTCTCTATTATAAGCTCTGTCGGCCATTTTTTTATTTATTTTTTTTTTCATTTGAGCTAAACATTTGTAGTAGTTTTGTAGAGGGTAACCTGAGAAACAATCCTTTGAAATTTAAATGAAACGGACCAAACGTGTAGGTGGAGGTGTCATATAATTTTGTTTATCTATTTTTAGTTCTGATGGCCATTTTGTTCATTTGAGAGGAACAGCCATTCCTGTGCAGTTTGATTCAAACTTGACACAGGGTTAAGGAGGAGCTCGCGTTAAAAGCAAATTGTTGACGTTTTCCTTTTTTTTTTTTTTTTTTGCCATTTTGCCATTTTGCTCATTTCAGGGCAGAACCATTTTAGCTATTTTGGACGAGGGTCACATTTATTGATGCATCATTTCAATGGAGTTTCACAGTGATTTTTGAAAAAATGACCCAATTATGAAACCAAAAAGGTAGAAAAATGAACCTTATGTAATTTCGACTGATATGCTTTCTTTCGGTTTATTTCCATATTTTAACATTTGACCCAAACTTTTACCCACACCATTTCAATAGTTTTTGAGTTTTTGACAGTAAAACATGCTCGTTACGGAGGAGAGTTTATATTTGTGAGCCCATGTGTCTGTTTCATCAAACAGTCTATGCTAACCCAATGGGTATACTTATGAAGTTAAACCCATAGCTTTTTCCAACAAACACTTTGTTGGGCTACTGATTGTCTGAATAAGTAACGCTCACTTCAAAAATTGCTCGCCTCCGTAACATTTTAACTCACCTCCGTAACATCTCTTCCGTAACGATAGATTTCTCCCAACAGTCTGTAGCTAGACCAAAATCCAATGTTTTGCTTTAGTGATTTGATATTACTAGCACAAATAGCACTCGATGCACACAAAGATGTTCCGATACCTATATCGGAAAATCATGGTGACCTACATTTTACGGTCCAGTGATTTTGCCTTATATCTTCAGTACTATTTGATGGAGACGTGTCATACCTTGGATTATTTGTTTCATAGGACCCCGCGATTGATCTAAAATATATCTAGGCTAGGTCAGTGTGACATATATTTCATGGTTCAGTGATTTTAGCTTGAATACTACTTGACAGAGAAACATCACACTTGGATCATTAGTTCCATGTGACACAATGATTGACCGCCAAATAAATCTAGGTCAGTGTCATATTGACTCATAATACCAAGTTATGATGTTCATATACCAAAAGGTCTTCGTGTTATAAGGCAAAATCACTGTCCAATGAAATATAGGTCATGATGACATTCGTTTTTCTGGTCAAATGTCTGGTCGTACTGTCTCGTAATACTGAAGTTTGATATTCATACATCAAGAAGTATTCGTGTTATAAGGCAAAATTCTTTTTTTCATACCAGAAAATGAACACTAGCGGTTGATACTGCATTCCGATCTACATGATCGACGCTTAGTGTTCATTTGGCATGTCCGTAAGAAAAAATGGCGTCCAACATGGTGTCAAAAATGATAAATATTAGGTAAAATGATAACATCTTTATTATTTCTGCTTTCAACATAGAATGTGGGTGCTCGTTAGAACCGCCTCAATGAGGCGGTTCTAACGAGTACCCACAATATATGTTTTTGAGCAAAAATAAGGCAGATAATGTATACCCCCGTAAACCCCACTTTTCTCTATATAAAGTGGGGTTTAAGGGGATCTTCGTTTTACGGACCTGTTATCGTGATGTTGTAGCTATACCCTAGGTAACATTCCTGCGAAATTTGAATCAAATTGGTCCAATCGTTTAGGAGGAATTCACATTTAAAGCTAATTGTTGATGTTTTAGCTCACCTTAAGGTGTGCTATGTCAGTCGTCCGTCCGTCTGTCAGTCAACAATTTCTTCAAAAGATATCTCCTCAAAATCATTGAGCCAATTTCAAAATAATTTCACAGGAATGTTCCTTGGTTGATACTCTACCAAAAGTACTAAAATGGTTCCATTCGGCTGAGAAAAAATGGCCACCAGAGCACAATCATAGAAAACCCTTTAAACGGGATCTCCTCTTAGACCAATGGGCTGATTTCAAATCAATTTTGCAGAAATGTTCCATCACGAAAACATTCCTATATAATTTTTAGCCCCCTTGAACCCCAATTTTATACAGTAAATCTGGATTTTAGAGGGTTAAACCTTATTTTTCTTATTTCTGCTCTAAAACATAGATTGTGGGTACTCGTTAGAACCTCCTCGATGAGGCGGTTCTAACGTGTACCCACAATCTATATTTTGAGCAGAAATAAGAAAAATATCACATTTTTTCAGCTTCAAATTTCCACTTTTTGGCGAAAAAATTTACAATGTATTAGTATAGGCGTGTTTTCGTAATGCTTGGATGATCTACAATGATTGATAAAATCGTTTCGCTCCGCTGAATAAAATTGGTACCAGATCTAAAAATGGAAATACCTTAAACAACATTTCCTTCTATTCTTATGGCCTGATTTCAAAATACTTTCACATAAATCTTCCTTGGGTGATCCTCTTCTGAAATGGCTAAAATGGTTTCGTGCCTTTGAGCAAGATGGCCACCAGAGCTAACAATAGAAAGACATCTCTGAATCAGAATTGTTAATGATGAAACGTCATGATCAAATGACATTCATACACCAGGATCAATGGCCCGAATTCAAAATATTTCCACACAAATGTCCCTTGGATAACCAAATAACATCTCTTCCTAGGCCAATGGCCCGACTAGTTTGAAAATAGATTCGCAGAAATGTTCTTTGGGTGACCCTATACATATATTGCTAACATGGTTCCGCTCTCCTTAATAAAGTGGCTGGCAGAGTTAAAAGTAGAGGCGGTTCTAACGAGTACCTACAATCTTTGTGGGTGTTCGTTAGAACTGCCTAATGGAGTACCTACAACCGATGTCTTGAAACAGAAATAAGAAAAATAATGTTTACCGCTGCAAACCACAGCTTTCTCTATATACATGTATAGTGGGGTTTAGAGGTTTGTTGATCACACGGACTTGTTAGCTTGGTGATAATGCGATCCACCATCCCTCAAGGAATGACATTTTCATTTTTTTATTTTTCTGCTCCAAATGTAGATTGTGAGAGCGTGTAATGGTTATCCACAGAATGTATTTGGAGCAGGCTTGTCGATTTTATTATGTACCTGAATGTCTTTTTGAACACTTATAAGAAAAAAAGCTGAACTCTGTCAGCCCTAAATTCCACTCTGAATATTGGGTTTTTAATGGGGGTAGTGATTCATGATCTAATTTCCATGAAGATCCATCTAAGTCACGGCCCCCGCTCATCGGGGCTTGAAGAAATAAATGGGGCCTGCATGATGCTTCCAAGCAGAGCTGAAACCGATCGCACACTCGAGTACTGGTAAACCGCTTAGAGGATCTAAGCTTACCCAGGCAAAGCGGTGCGAGTCGGGCCGTCCATGCTTATAAACCCTATTGGTTTCATTGGGCGACAGGGCTTGAGATGTCATTTCATTTCAATATCGGGTAAAAGTCCCACAAAATTGGAAGCAACGTCTCCAAAATGACCTATACAGTGTTGTCGGGGACGATACAATCAACCAACCATCTAAGTCATGGTTAAATATAATATGAAAAGATGACGACGATTTGAGTGGTGTTCTTATTTGAAGAACCAAATACAGAGAAACAACGTCACTTTCGTTGGCCCCAGAGCACAGAAAATTCGTCGTTGTTTGCGGCGCCACCAGTTTCAGCGTCAACACCACTGTAAAACAAAACAAATATTTTCGTACAACAGATAAGGAAATCTCTGGCTTAACGCTGGGATAGAAATTCTTATCCCACCCAGGTTATCCTGTACAAGACTCGATTTATTTGTTTCGCCTTTGATATGCACTGACTGAATAGGACTTCGCTCGCGACGTCGTTAAATTTGACGTCACTTCACGTACAGTGACTTCAGAAACGACGCCTTATAGTCATCAAATATGGCGGACGTCAACAATCGGAGTAACTGCATTATGAAAAAAATCCACTCTCAGAAATGTAAGATATACAAGAAAAAGAATCTTACATGAGTGTGAGGTGTAGATAGTAAAATCCACCCCTCGCCCCTCGTGATCACTGTCCGGCATCACTCGGCAAGCCTCGTGAAGCCAGACAGTGATCCCGAGGGGCGGATTTTTCCCTCCACCCATTGCACCAACGTTAGATTATAAGACACTTACATGGGTGTGTGGGGTGGATAGAAAATCCGTTCCGAGGGTAACAGTTCGGCATGCATCACGAGGCTTGCCGAGTGATGCCGGACTGTGATCCCGAGGGACGGATTTTTATTCACCCCTCACACCCATGTAGATCATTTTTCTTGCATACCTTTCATTTCTGAGTGTAGCTTTTTAATACTGCAGTCACTCCACTATATTGTGATGACACTGTTGTGATTTTAGTGACGTCACGTAACGTGCTGCGACTTCAGCCTTAACGACAGCACATATGAGGTCGTATTTAAATAGTGCATATCGAACACGTGAGAATATTCGATTTTTACCCTGTCCCAGGGAAAGAATACCAGGGTAACAACAGAATTTCTATCCCAATTCAATTCAATTCAATTCAATATTTTATTTTTGTGTCACCTTATCTACAAACAAGTTATAAAACATAAATACAACATACATGTTTATAAAAAAGTACACAAGCTACTTTAAAAGTTATGAGACACGATTGAGGCACCAAAACAGGTTGCTATACAATGTAGTTATTTATATAAAAAGCGTCTCCGTCTGTCTAGAATGTCTTTGTAGGTTTTTGGCAACAGTTTTTATCGTATTATTTGTAGTAAATAAGAAAGTAAGTTTCTCATCATCGTTTAAAGAATAAAAAAAAAAAAATCTCTATTAAGTACAAATGCTTGACTGAACAATTCATGATGTAGATCCTCATAGAGGGGACATTTTAGTAACACATGCTGTTCCGATTCAACTAAATCGTCGCTGGTTAACCGCTAGATTTTCATATCTACCTGTTTCCAGTCTAAGGGGATTTGTGTTTGTTTGATTTGATGTTTAAGGTCCCCGTCACCACTATATGTAAGTCATTTTTGAGACCATGCAACCAATTTTGTGGGACTTTTACCCGACATTGAGATGAAATGACATACCATGCCCTGTCGCCCAATGAAACCAATAGAGTTTATAAGCATGGACGGTCCGACTCGCACCGCATTGCCTGAGCAGGGTTAGATCCTCTAAGCGGTTTACCGGTACTCGTGCGCGGGCCGGATTCAGCTCTGCGTGGAAGCATCATGCAGCCCATTTATTTCTTACAGCCCCAATGGGCGGGGGCCGAAGAAACTCTGTTTTAAATTTTGCGAGCGAACTACGCGAAGAATAAGGCATCAACACTTTCACATAAGGTTCCATTTCAAAGTTACATTTAAATTTTCTATAAGTCCGTAACTTATTTCGACCGATTCCACGTCTAGCATGTTCCCTATTAAGCTCATTCCTCCAAATTTCAATATAAATCCTCAAAAAAAAAACTTGTTCACATGTCGATATCACATGTCTTAAACTGTATTCAATACCATTAAGGAAATGATCTCATATATAATCTTAAATGCCAGTTTTTAATTCTTGCTTTTTTCGATTCTGCCCAAACGATACACATTATTTATTCGATTGTGTCCATGACCCCTAAACTTCCCCATAGTCTAATGACACAAGTCCATTGACGTACCTCAGCTGGGAGCAAGCCCATAACGCCTTTGACCGCTACATTAGGGAAAAATCTGCATGCACGATGTTGCACCGCGTTTATACAAGAATACTCCCGGGTCCCCCAAATTGAAGCTCCTTAACTTATTACAGAATACACAGTAGAGTCATATAGTCTAGTGAAAGTCCCAAACGGAAAACCTATATAGGCCTTAGTCCTAACCCTCTACATGCAGACTGTGCTACCGCTTTGGCCGTTATATTAAAGTCCAAATGTTCGTTTAAAATCAGCCCAAGGTACTTGTACTGTTGTTTGTAATCCAAGTGAATATCTCCACAGGAAAAGACGACATTAGAACGTTGAGAAGCAGGTATTCTAAAATAAATGATTTTTGATTTGTCTTTATTAATTTTCCAGACCGTTTTTATCACACAGGCTAAAACCACTGATTTCCTTATCTGGTGTGCAAGAATCTCATTTATATCGCAATCAGGCATTCTAGTAACCTAATAAAGGGGGTCGAATAACTATAATACCATCTACTGACCTATAATACGTCTAGTGACCGTTTATAGACCGGATCTGCTTTTCAGGTCCCTAATTTACAGTTCAAACACAGGGGCTTGAATCATGAAAAAAAAAAAAAGGAAAAAAAAAAAAAATTTTTTTTGGGGGGGGGGGGGGGGGGGCGGGGGGGTACTATATTAGAGACAAGGGGGGAAACTTCGGCTCAATTTTTTGTGGGGTTACCTCATTTGACCCAGTGTATCTTTTTCGCAAATGCAGTTTTACCTGCTTATTATGACTTATACAAGTTAAATAAGTCCACTTTGCAAAAATAATCCGCCTCTGTCTGCCACTTGCAGGAAACATGTTTTTCTCGCATGGATTAGCTCAGCAAAGCAAAATTCGGCATAAACGTGTGACAAATTTTTTTTAGGTTTTCATCAATCACAACCGAACTAGTGATACGGGATGAACTTTTTTCTCTTTCACCCGTTGTCTTTCATTTCACTTTAGCTCTCTTTGCCAATTTAAATCAAAAAGATGTACTCGCAGCTGTAAATTTAGGTTTTACGACTTTTGCTTCGCTTTCCGCAGTGTTCTGTCAATGATCGCTACAGAAACCCGGGCGCTTGCCATAATCGTCGTGTTTAAAAAACGGGACATGCAAGACAGATACAATCCGGAACTTTGGAAACTACGTCCGGGCAGTGGAGAAGCTGTTGTTACTGTTAAAATGTGTGTGATAGCCTTGGTTTCTCCTTTGATTTATTTTTTCAATGTAACATATTCTGCTAGGACTACGTATACACGTATTACGCAGATTAGATAACTGAATGGTGTTTCTACGTATAATGGGCTGTGCTCCGGGAATTTTGTATTGTATCGCTTTGCGGTCAACTTCCAATTAGCCGCTGTAACTTTTTTGACACATGCGCAGAAAAGGACATAAAATGTTTACTGAAAAGCAGAAGACAGCCTTAGATCTGATAAAAAAAACAAGGCCCAACTGCCTTGTTTATGTCCAGGCTGGAACGGGCACAACCCACGTTATCGAGAAGATTGCTAGAGTGCTCTGTATTGAAGGGAAATGTTTGTCAATTTCTTGCGCGACGGGTATCTATAAAATCTGTGTTTTTGGCAGAGTGCTAAAGAACGTGTGTACATGACGTCGTCATCTTGTGTTTAAACGCTCGTTCCCGGTACACGACGACGGTAAGCTAAGCAAAAAAAATAAAATAATAATAATAAATAAATAAATAATGCAGCAGTGTTAAGCCAAACGGCTCAGAATATAAGTTAAAAGAGATGCGACTAGAAATAACTTGAATTATTTTACAAATTTGGATTCAAAGTGGTCGGAATGACTGACGACTTTAAGTGTGTGTTCTAATATTGTTACCTAAATAACAATAGCTGTTTTGGTGGCAATAGGCCTTCTTTTTTTCCTTTGTGATAAGTTGAAACCTAGGTAAAAGCGTTTCAACATGTATTTTGTCTAATGTTTGCTGTTTTCTCTCTCTCTCTCTCTCTCTCTCTCTCTCTCTCTCTCTCTCTCTTTCTCTCTCTCTCTCAGATATTTGGTCGGAAAAAATTTGTGGAGGTCTTAAGATTAAGTAGAGGGGTATGGAAATATTGTGTACTGTTCATTCCAGAGGTAGAAAGAACGGTGTACAGACCTAAACTGCATCAACCTGACCCAAGGATTATAAAACTTTTTTCATGCTCAACTGAAGGGTATGAAATTTATCCGGCTCATAAATAAAATAAAAATGTAATGTAAACACATAGAAAACAGTGTAGTTCATACTTCCGTGAACGCATCGAGTCACATGATTTTCAGTGACGTCAAGTGACGTCATTCTAAACCATGGTTCTCTACGGGCGTTGGTGAGGTCAACGCTGTAACTCTCTTTGTAGTAAAATGGCGTGGAAATGTTTTTCAGTTTAAAAAGTTTGCCCTAAAAGCATTATTTTTCGCCCAGTGATGAGGGGCAAAGAATGTAATTATAAAACAATAAACTTAATTTTTCTGCTTTTCATGAAAGTATGAACGACAGCGAGTCGCTAACAAAGTTTACATGAACCCCTTCGGGGTTCACTTACTTTGCACACAACCCACTGCGTTCGTACTATCATGAACAGCAGAAAAATAAATTTCATTTCTTAAGTGTTTGTTTTCTTTGCCTCATACTTGCTGCCTCACTCTAGGGTTTATTAGCTATCTCATTATGTCAATCATTGCAAAACACCCACATTGAGCCGGAGGTAATTTTGTTTTCAAAACCGTCTTCTGTAGCATGTTTTGTTATCCATGCGATTAGGGGAGCACTCTCTCAGCTTCTCCTTAAATGTACATTTTTAACAGTCAGAATGACATGTCCTTATCAACTTTTAATGAAATGGACATTCAATTTGTCATCAAACTGCTGTCAAGTGTCAAAGAAAGCAGGTCATGAAATGTACATGCACTGGTTTTTATTTCATGCGTAGCACTTTACATGTAAACGGGTGCTTTAGATGCAAACTTTAGCGGATACTGGAAAAATGATGACGATTTTCTTCAGGAGGTATGAATATTAAAATACTAACATTTTGTTGTGTTACATTTGTGTTAATGTGCTTTATCGCTTATTAATTTCTGTATATTTGTGCAGTCTTTGCATTCCCAACGCATTCTTTAAAGTTTTCGGACCCGCCCATCGGGGCTTAAAGAAATAGATGGGCTGCGTGACGCTTCCAAGCGGAGCTGAAACCGACCGCACGCGAGTACTGCTAAACCGCTCAGAAAATCTATGCCTGCCCGGGCACAGCGGTGCGAGTCAGACCGTTCATGCTTATAAACCCTTTTGGCTTCATTGGGCGACAGGGCTTGAGATGTCAATTCATCTCAATAACGAGTAAAAGTCTCACAAAATGGATTCAACGTCACCAAAATGATCTGTTGATGGGCACTTTAAACATCTAATTAAACAAATAAATTCCTTAAAGTGTTTGGGTGAGAAAAATAATTAATATTGCGGTCATGGCTTCGGACTCGTTTACAGTGAATTAAAGTCTCATGTTCGACAAAACCCCACATGATACTTAACTAAACTGAACACTTGCTTGAAAATTCCTTGTTTCGGCCTCAATCTCATCATACATTCAATAAGTCAGTTCTTATCTAAGCAGGAAACGGCCCCCGCCCATCGGGGCATGAAGAAATAATGCTTCCACGCAGAGCTGAAACCGACCCGCACAAGAGTACTTGTAATCCGCTTAGAGGATCTAAGCCTGTCCAGGCAAAGCGGTGCGAGTCGGCCCGTCCATGTTTATTAACCCTATTGGTTCATTGGGCGGCAGGGATTGAGATGTCGTTTCATCTTAAGGTCGGGTAAAAGTCCTACAAGAATGGAAGCAACGTCTCCAAAATGACCTTTGCAGTGTTGACGGGGGCGTTAAACCTCAAATCAAACAAACAAATATAAGCAGGAAAATTGCCTGAACTGTTAGTATTTGAAAATAGCGAGCACTACAAATTTAACGCTCGGCTGAATTGAGCATGAATAACGTTTTATAACCTTTTAATAGCCTGGTCAAGAAACACTAAGATTGGAATGCCGCTCTACTCAACAGCAACAACATTTTTAAATGTCCTATATAGCGTGATAGCTCAGTGGTTAGTGCACTTGCCTCTGATGCTAGAGGTCCCGGGTTCGATCCCCGGCAGCGGCGATAAAATTTCGGACGCTCCATTTGCATCATTTGCAGTGATGAATGTCATAAAGTGCACCGTCCTTCGGATCGGGACGTTAACTGGAGGCCCCCTGTGCAGGGAGAACCATCCCCTGTGCAGGTTAAAGATCCCTACCGTAATTACATGATTACTGTGTAGGCTTTCATCCTGCAAAACCTGGATTGTATGTAATATACACCTGCGGTAATGGTCAAATGTGACCGACGCAGTATCAGAAGATAGATGGATAGATATATTGACAAGGCCACATTTTTCACTAACTTTCCAATACACTCTAGGCTAATACAAGTACTTTTTCAACAGATCTAAGCACTTCACCATCAAACCTTTCATAACAGTCATCTATTTTAAGGCATTCAAGAGTTATGCAACGGAAGGCCAGGTGTTTTTTTTTTTTTTTTTTTACCGGATACTACGGTCTTCGACCACATGTGATTAACGATCGGCTCGATATGAGTGAAATAAAATCGAAAGGACCGTAAAATGATCCCCGCTCCGCACCCCCTCATCCCCCCCTCCCCCCTCTCCACCCCCCCCCCCCCCCCCCAAAAAAAAACAAAAAACAAAAAAACAAACGAGGTTGATATGTTCTAGCTTATTCTGATTTTTTTGTTTGCTGTGTTGTGGTGAGTTGTGGTGCCTATTCAGATTAATACAAACTTTCTGAGCAGAAGAATTGAGCAATGTTTTTTAACAAAATCCCTACATCAATGGATTTACCGGCCCCGATAGCTCAGTTGGTAGAGTGTCCGTTCCGGGGAACGGGAGGTCTCGGGTTCGATCCCGGGCCGCGACATACCAAAGGCGTTAAAAATGGTACTAGCTGCTCCTCGCTTGGCACTCAGATTTACGGGGTAGAGCTAGGACTGGTCGATCCAGTGTCAGGATAATGTGACTGGGTGTGGTATCATGTAATGTGTCTGGGACATGATACTTCAGTGAGGCAGCACTATAAACGTGAGCATTGAGCTCCCTGTCGCAACCAGACACCGTCATGATATGACTGAAAAATTGTTGAAAGCGACGTTAAACCCGATTTCACACACACACACATCAATGGATTTGACCGAATTCATAAATAGAAGCGTACACTTCAGAAATTCGCGGATGAGAGAGCATGTGTGTGCTGCACTGTAGGGGTTCTGTCCCCTTAAATCCTGTTGGCAAAGGACCCAATTGGCCCAACCTAAATATTGCTTATTGTCACTTACTGCCATTAGCGACCCAGGTTCAAAATTTCAAAACATAAAAAGGAATATGTTGCAATAGGGAACAAATTGTTTCCATGCTGCATCATTTTGAACATTTACGTATTGGTGGCATTTTTAACAAGCTGGCTGTTGTTTTTTATTTCTGTCTACACAAGCATGAGTGAAACTGTTTTGCAAATCACACAAAACGTCCACGATTTCAACAAAAATACATTTCACTATTTCTGAGTCCGGTAAGGAGATAACTACGGCTTATCCCTACCTTCCTAAATTTAGCCACCCACCTAGCTCTGTGTTTAGTCCATTTGCCTCAGATGCTAAAGGTCCCTTGTTCGATCCTCAGCAGCGGTGACAAAATTTCGGCGTCAGAACATGTTCCATTGGCATCATTTGCAGGTATGGATATCATACAGTGCATCGACCTTCGAATGTGGACGTTAACTGGAACCCCCCCCCCCCCCGTGATAGCTCAGTGGTTAGTGCACTTGCCTCTGATGCTAGAGGTCCCGGGTTCGATCCCCGCAGCTGCGATAAAATTTCGGTGTCCGAACACGCTCCATTTGCATCATTTGTAGGGATGAATGTCATAAAGTGCACCGTCCTTCGGATCGGGACGTTAACTGGAGGCCCCCTGTGCAGGAGAACCATCCCTGTGCATGTTAAAGAACCCTACCGTAATTACATGATTACTGTGTACTCTTTCATCCTTCAAGACTGGAGTATATGCAGTATACAACGTCTGTGTCCCCTCTTGGGGTTTAGTTGAATGAAAATGGAAGAAAAATAGCGATAATGCTCATTTGCCACTTCTTCGAACGGTTTAAAATTAAACAGCACCGGTCGTTCCGGTCGTTAGTTCATCGATAGAGTAGCCCGGAATCAGCAGGAAAACCAGCTTCGCGACGATTGTTTTCTTGATCTGTTACAGAAAGCGATGTAAAAGGAGTAAAATCTAAATTTAGAGCTGCAAATACATCATTTTGGATTCAAATTGGTCAAGAGAGGTTCATTTTAATGAAAGACATCAGTTGAAAGCGAAAAAAGTTTCCTCCGTAACCCCAGTTCGCTTGTGACTGATGAAAACCTGAAATTTTTGTCACACGTTTATGCCGAAGTTTGCTTTGCTGAGTTTATCCTTGCGAGAAAAACATGTTTCCTGCAATTGACAGACAGAGGCGGATTATTGTTGCAAAGTGGACATATTTAACTTGTATAATTCATAATAAGGAGGTGAAAAACTGCTTTTGCGAAAAAGATACACTGGGTCAAATGAGGTAACCCCCAAAAAATTGAGCCGAAGTTTCCCCCCTTGTCTCTAATATAGTCCCCCCCCCCCCCCCCAAAAAAAAAAAAAAAAAAAACATTTTTTTTTTTTTTCATTTTTTTTTTTTTTTTTTTTCATTTTTCATGATTCAAGCCCCTATGGTTCAAACAATAGCATGCAACTTTATATACATGGGAAAACAACGAAACTGCAAGTTAAAATCTTTGCAATATTTAATTGAACAGATTTTCAGAAATTTCAGCTAAATTCTTACCTTGTTTGAATGACCCGTTGGAATAACTGCGCACTGCTACTGCAGTTGCGTCTAAACCTCAAAAAAAATTCCTAAAGCTAAAATAAACTATTTATTTGCAGATTTTCATACAGAATGTAAAGCGCTGAGAAACTTTTATTCGAGCGTCCATGTTGTTTCCTACATCTTTGTGGCGCGGTGACGTCAGAAACTTTGCACTCGTTGACGTCACGTTATACTACGTGTGCGCGCCATGGCACTGAATGTCGTTAACATGACGCACTGTCCGCTGTCATTTTTACTTAAACTTACTAAATTATTGCAAAACCCCTTGATTGTTTTGAATTGCGGTACATGAATCGGTGAGCCTTAGACAATTTTACAGGGGCGAGCTTTAGCGAGCCCCTAAAAAATTGTCGCGGCGAACCGATTACATTTTATTATTAAAGACATAAACCATGTATTTACTATATTTTATATAAGTTCGGTCAGGAGACAACTTGTGTCCGGGGTTTGCGACCATGATAGAAAAAGGTAAGCCCGCTCAGCGTGACAGACCAGCAACATTCTTGAAATAAGAGAAATGCAGTAGAACTTTGATGGCTCGAACCCTTACATGACTAGATTACCATGGATGAGTCGAACCCATTCTTGAGTTCCTAGGGAATTCCTCTTCATTAGAAATAGTGCGAGATAATTATATAATTAAGGACATTTTCGACTTTGATCTTGCAATTGTTTGGTGTGTGTACTGATTACAAGCACACACGACATACGTTTATTACAGTAGAACATCAATGGCTCGAACACCGATGGCTCGTTTACCATGGCTGTGTCGAATCCGTTCTTGAACCCCTAGCGAAACCCTCTACATAAGAAATAGTGGAGGATAATTAAGGAGTTTGTCGTCTTTTATCCTGCAAATGTATGCTGTGTGTACTCATTAGAATCGCCTCGATGAGGCGATTCTAATAAGTACACACAGCATACATTTTCATAATAGAACACCGAAAGGATGTTTAAAATATCGCGTTATGCCTCCTGACAGTAATCCTCAGTGGCTCGAACTACCCCTGTCTCGAACAGATTTTCGAGGTCCCAAAGGTGTTCGAGCCATTGAAGTTCGACTGTATAGAGAGCACCGAAAAGATATCCCACAATCATGTCCATTATGCCTCCTAGTATGAAACTAACAGTAACCCTCGGTGACTCGAACTACCACTGTCTCGAACAAATTCTCATGGTCCCAAAGGGGTTTGAGCCATCAAAGTTCGGCTGTAATTAGCTGTGTTATGGTCATTTTGTTTTCTTTTTTTTTTTTTTTGCATAGAAACGGAGAAAAGAGTTAGAAGAGATACTAGATAGTAGAGGAGCCTGACTAAAGTGGGGGACAGGAAAGGAAAGAAACTAATTGGAAGTGTAGAAACAGAAGAAATAACAACATTCCTCCTCTACCCTTCCATACTGCATGGACAGCAGGCCTTGCCCAACCGTACGCCAATATCAGCTGGGCGCTCCATTTACGCAGAATTCACTACACCGTAACTTCACCAAAACCACCCAACATTTCAGAAATGATTCTCATATACGTACGATGGTCCGCGATTTTTCGAGGCGCTCTCTGACACAATAGCCCCTCCATCACCGCCATAGGCAACCGCTACTGCTGAGAGCAACAGCAACACAACCTGAAAGAGATATTCTATACTGAAACTTCAATTCTTCCCGTACCTTCACATACTTCCTCATGAAAAAATACCGGCCCCCGCCCATCGGGGCTTGAAGAAATAGACGGGCTGCAAGATGCTTCCACGCAGAGCTGAAACCGACCGCACACGAGTACTGGTAAACCGTTTAGAGGCTCTAAGCCTACTTAGAGGCTCTAAGCCTGCCCAGGCAAAGCAAGTCGGACCGCCCATGCGTATAAACCCAATTTGTTTCATTGGGCGATAGGGCTTGAGAGGTCATTTCATCTCAATGTCGGGTAAAAGTCCCACAAAATTGGAAGCAACGTCTCCATAATGACTTATACAGTGTTGACGGGGACGTTAAACCTCAAATCAAACAAACAAACATGAAAAAAAAAAACGCCACAACCTCATGATAACACGGTCCGTTATAACACGGTTTTGGATATAACACGGTTTCAAGATGGATCCCTAAAATGTATAGACTATATAGAAAAATGACTATAAATATAGTCTACACATTTTTGTTTGATATAACACGGTTTTTTAACTAACGCGGTTTCTGCTTTGGACACGATTTATAGTGTTATAAAGAGGTTATGGTGTGGATGACACCTGTTTTGTTTCTCATAAGGATGATGCCCCTTTTCTGGGTTACTGTACCTTGAAAACATGTGGGTGAAATCTTGTCAGCAAAATATCTCAAAAACCAACTAGAGTCTATAAATCTGGTGGACTGATTGGAAGTAACGAGTAGACTGAATCAATTTTGTAAAATACTATGGCCCCCGCTCATCGGGGCTTGAAGAAATATATGGGCTGCACGATGCTTCCACGCAGAGCTAAATCCGACCCGCACACGAGTACTGGTAAACCGCTTAGAGGATGTAAGCCTGCCCAGGCAAAGCGGTGCGAGTCGGACCGTCCATGCTTATAAACTCTGATTTGGTTTCATTGGGCGACATGGCTTGAGATGTCATTGCATCTAAAAGTCGGGTAAAAGTCCCAAAAAATTGGAAGCAACGTCTTCAAAATGACCTTTACAGTGTTGACGGGGACGTTAAATCTCAAATCAAACCAAACAAATGTAAAATACTTCATGGGTAATGGCCCTTTGTTTGTTTGTTTGATTTCAGGTTTTAACGTCCCCGTCAACACTGTAAAGGTCAGTTTGGAGACGTTGCTTCCAATATTGTAGGACTTTTACCCGACATTGAGATGAAATGACATCTCAAGCCCTACCGTCAAATGAAACTAATAGGGCTTATACGCATGAACGGCACGACTCGCACCGCTTTGCCTTGGCAGGCTTAGATCCTCTAAGCGGTTTACCAGTACTCGTGTGCGTGTCGGTTTCAGCTCTGCGTGGAAGCATCATACAGCCCATCTATGTCTTCAAACCCTGATGGGCGGGGGGGAATGGCACTTTGCACCTAGGCATTTTTACACTGCATGCTTTTTATGCACAGCATAACGTTTGAACCGTGCATTCTAGGGTATTAAAATTTCATATTCCTTATGAAAAAATAAAGCGATGCATATTTTTTCATATCAGGATTATGCCCCTTCCTTGAGCTTTTGTCCTTTGAAAAGAATATGGATAAAATTCATGTCAGCAAAATATCTCAAAACCATTAAAGCTAGAGTCATTTTTGGTTTTGGTTTTATGGCCCATTTAAGATTATTTCACTTGTTTCGAGCAGATCGTTTATCAGAGATGGGCGAAAACAGGAGTGCTGGGAGCTACTGCATGAGTTTATGACCCTTTGTAAATTTGGAGACTTTTATGATGTCAGTAAAATATCTAAAAATGTATCGAAACTTGGATTGAATCGGGATGATAAAGAGCTCTAAAACTGGTTTTATTTTTACTTTAGGAAAGTGGCCCTTATAAAATTTACACCAACAACTGTTTAGCCTGTTTCCTTGAAACGTTACAGGTTGATATAGGATGATTGGTAGATAACCAAAAATTCTAATTTGTTTTCTTGAGTTGTCGCCCTGTGAAAATTTCAACATTTCAACCATGTAAGCAAGATTACTACGGGGGCAACCAGTGGTAGGCTCAAGAAGATGTGGGCATACTGTTTCATCAACACCACCTCCAGTCTTATTTATTTCTAAAATGTATATTGTATGCACTCATTAGAACTTCCTCGTCGAGGCGATGCTAATGAGTACATACTACATACCATTTCGGCCCCCGCCCATTGGGGCTTGAAGAAATAAATGGGTTGCATGATGCTTCCACGCAGAGCTGAAACCGACCGCACACGAGTACTGGTAAACCGCTCAGAGGATCTAAGCCTGTGTGAGTCAGATCCGTCCATGCCTGTTGGTTTCATTGGGCGGCAGTTTGTGCTCAGTGTCGGGTAAAAGTCCCACAAAATTGGAAGCAACGTCTCCAAAATGACATATACAGTGTTGACCGGGACGTTAAACCTCAAATCAAACAAACAAAAAATAAAACAAACTATATACCATTTTAATGGAGGCGATTCTAATGAAAACAGACAATAAACTATGGGCGCTGTTTTACTATTTAATCCGTATTTATAGATATCCATAATTATTTATGGATATCCATAATTCTAATTATGGATATCCATAATTCGAATTATAATTCGAATCAAATTATGGATATCCATAAATTGAATTATTGATAGTAATAAATCGATTTATGGATATCATTAATTTAGATCGAAATATGGATATCCATAAATCGAATTATGGATATTCTTAATTCGAATTATGGATATCCATTATTCGGCTGTTTTATGGATATCCATAAATCGAAGTATGGATATCCATAATTCTCCTCGGCAAATAAACCTAATGAATAATGACTGCTCCCTTTGCAAAAAAAAAAAAAAAAAAAAAAAAAACAGCAAAAAAACTCGACTATTCCCGTCAGGTTTCCGATTGAGGTGTGTCATAAAAGCAGATGTGGAGGTAATGTAGGGTAAGCTTAGTTGTGGCCTATGGTGTGGGAGAGATATGTTTTGTTTCATTTGAGTTTTAACGTCCCCTTCAATACTATTTAGGTCATTTTGGAGACATCGCTTCCAATTATGAGGGACATTAAGCCTTCATTGAGATGAAATGGCATCTCAATCCCTGTCGCCCAATGACTCGCACCCCTTTGTTTGGACAGGCTTAGACCTTCTAAACGATTTACCAGTACTCTCAGCTCATTCAGCCTAATCTATTTCTCCAAACCCTAATGGGCGGGGCCAGGAGATATAATATCTGAATCTGCCTGGTACTCTATATACCTCAAGAAGAGTATTTTATGGAATTATGTTAATACTATATAACAAACATGTGCATGTTTTGCTCCTGCCGGCCTCGGTAGCTCAGTCGGATGCGTCTCTGACTGCTGATCAGGAGGCCGCCGGTTCGATACCTGCCGGGGTCGGCAACATCCTTAAGTGGAGATTGATCTTGAAATCTTTTCTACGGTCATTCTCTCCCTTTCGCTGATTCAAGAAGGGCAGTTGTCAGTTTCTGGCGAAAGAATGTGCACTGTACTGGTTAACCGCTTACGTATAAGCCTGCCCAGGAAAGTGTGGATAGATAAACTGACCGGATCAAAAATGACCTAAATAGTGTTAACTTGGCCGTTCAACTCCAATACAAACAACAAACAAACAAAGCATTTTTCTTCAGAAAGCATGCACGGATTGCCTATTTGGATCATTATAGTCTTACGTCCGACTTTCAGTTTCCTTAGGTGCACAGTAGAGGTGATTCCAGAGGGACCGGATCCGTTGGCCGGAATTTCCAGATCTTACGGCTGGTTCCGATATTAAACTGCGCACATGGCATCTTGAAAACAATCGCGTGTCTTAGGGAGAAATCATTAAACAAAAAGCTTTGGTGGTGATTTTAGATATCCATAAATCGAATTATGGATATCCATAAATCAATCTGAATTATGGATATCCATAAATCGAATTATGGATATCCATAATTCGAATAATGGATATCCATAAATCAGAGGAATAATGGATATCCATAAATCGAATTATGTATATCCATAATTCGAATTATAGATATCCATAAATTGAATTATGGATATCCATAAATCGATCTGAATTAATGATATGCATTAATCAAATATGGATATCCGTTATTCGATTTATGGATATCCATAAATTGAATTATGGATATCTATGATTCGATTTATGGATATCTATAAATACGGATTAAATAGTAAAACGGCGCCCCATAATAAACCCAGCATCTCAAAGAAGCTCGAAAAGATACTTCTCAATCATGACCATTATTCTCCTGAACCCATGACCTCCAGAGGCTCGAACTTGCATTTCCTAGAAGAAATGTCCATTTTACTAAACCGGGCGTTCGAACCAATGTGTTTCGACTGAAAAACCAAAGCCAAGGCTATATTTCCGCTGATAAGTATATTCGTAAACAGACAAATAACCATGCTCAACTTAATTCAGCATTAAAACGGGTTTATATATCTTTATATATACATTCGGGCCTATGGTTAAGAATCACAGAATCCCCCCAACCACCACCACCACAAACACCACCCTCACCTCAAACCCCCACCAATCAAACAGCGAAAAGGACGGAATATGTGCTCTAATTATCAGATTGTTTAACTTAGACACGTACCATGTGGACTTGGTCCATCTCATATTACAAGTATTTGTTGTTTGCGCGGGGTAGGGGTCGGTTTTAAGAACGTCTCAGCCTGCCCAGGATAATTGCTGCGAGTCGGCCCGCCCATGCTTATAAACCCCATTGGTTTCATTGGGCTGCAGGGATTGAGATGTCATTTCATCTCAATGTCGGGTAAAAGTCCCACCAAATTAGAAGCAACGTCGCCAAAATGACCTAAATAGTGTTGACGGGGACGTTAAACCGCGAACCAAACAAACGAAATCAATCTTTTTTGTCTATCGATTTTGACCCATAATGTAGATCAACCAGTCCGCAGGATCGATCTTGTCGAATTTGACACTGTCAAATTCGACAAGATCGATCGTGTTGACGGGACGGACATTATGAAAACACAGAAAAAAACATATATAACTTACCATGAGTTTTGCATACATTATGCTAATCTCCAGTCAGTTCCGGTGTCAGTTATATGTATTGGCACATATACATTCACGTCTGGTACTAATGTGTGAGCCAGCGCATGACAAAACCTACAATACGACAGGTGCGCCCAACGAAGACTCAGATCAGCCTGTGTATCCGCGCAGGATGATCAGAGTCTTCGCTGTGCGCTCGATGGGTAGCTAAGGGCCCAATGCTCCTCCATGCAGCAAGAGAAGTCTCTGGTTAGACAATATGGATGCGCAGGCTGATCTGAATCTTCGATGGGCGCACATGTCTTATTGTAGGTTTTTTCGTGCGCTGGCTCAATATACACGTAGTATAACCTGGAAGCTGTGGCAAAGGACATTGAAACATATTGCGCAGGTTTGCTAAGGGAACCTTTCGGACCGTCTGTACATCTCATATGTCATGTCTGGGTCTGCACTGCTATGTCCGAATGAATAAAATGCAGAAGTTGACATTTTGCGAAGGGGACGATTCCGTTTCAGACAGCTTTTACCAGAGACAAGTATACATCATATGTTAGGTTAGTTTAGATTCTTCAGGCCTTTCGGGGGTAAACTGTATTCTTCGCATATTTCAGCCTTATAAAATATATGTTCTTCCTTGATATTTTATCATTTTCAATCAACATGTTTTGCAGGGCATCACGTATGCCAAAAACGTGGGTGGTTCGAGGAAGAGACGGTATCAACTGGTATTGCCTTGCAGCTATACGCCATCTGTCTTTAGTGGGGCATGTACAGAGTACATGTTTTATATAATCTCTCTTCATTATAGCTCACGTGACGCTCGGAAGAGCAGCTACCTTGATGGGTCACCGTCAGTCGTCGTCCGACCAACCGTCATCCTGTTCGGCCACAATTCCATTAACCAACAACCCCTCCTGAACCACTGCATGCGAATGACGTTCCAAACATAACGAAAACACGCCTATACAATACATTGTAAACTTTTCCTGCGAAAATCGATTTTTTAGATGAACAATTGTGATATTTTTCTTATTTCTGCTCAAAATATAGATTGTTTGTTTGAGTTGAGGTTTAACGTCCTCGTCAACACTGTAAAGGTCCTTTTGGAGACGTTGCTTCCAATTTTGTGGAACTTTTACCCGACACTGAGATGAAATGACAATCTCAAGCCCTGTCGCCCAATGAAAACAATAGGGTTTATAAGCATGGACGGTCCGCCTCGCACCGCGGTTCCTGGACAGGCTTAGATCCTCTAAGCGGTTTACCAGTACTAGTGTGCGGGCCGGATTTAGCTCTGCGTGGAAGCATCATGCAGCCCATATATTTCTGCAAGCCCCTATGGGCGGGGACCGGCTCAAAATATAGACTGTGGGCGGTTCTACCGAGCACCCCCAAAATCTATATGTTAATGTTTCAATGTTAATGGACCTGCAATCCAAGCAACCTTGGGCCAAGGTCACCAAATGACCATGACCTTTGACATTCGGGGATATTCATTTTGTATCTATTCTCATGTCATAGACCGCAATATTTTTCAGAAAATGCATTGTCTTACCATGTTCTCATTGAAAAGCAAATTGAACAAATTGTGAACTTGGCGTAAAATAGGTCAAGGTCAACCTAGGGTCATCATTTTTGCAAACTTCGTAGTACTCAGTCACCCGATGCTTCATATCAAGTTTCAAGACAATCGGCCAAGTGGTTCTGGAGAAGTTTTGTTTATGGTTTTTAACATATTTTGGCATGGCAGCCATCTTGGTCGTATGACTTGGACCATTGGAATAAATTTTCATTTCCTCACTGTCCCAAGGATGCATATAAAATTGAAATGAATTTGGCCCAGTGGTTTCAGACAAAATGTATTTTGAATGTCAATGGACCGACAATCGAAGTGACATCGGACCAGGGTCACTGAATGACCTGAAACTTTAGCATTCATAAACATTCATTTTGAACCTATTCTCATGTCACAGACCACAATATTCATTACGACAACACACCCGTGAGACATGGTGCATTTTTTTCACATCCCAAAATGGCTACTTTACTGGTGAAAATCCGTTAAATGTTTCTTATTTGTAAACATAGGTTGTGGGTGCTCGTTAGAACCGCCTCATTGAGGCGGTTCTAACGGGTACCCACAACCTATGTCTTGTAGCAGAAATAAGAAAAATAATGTATACTCCCGTAAACCCCAGTTTATTCTATATAAAGTGGGGTATAGGGGGTCATTCCACGGACTTGTTCACGTGATGTTTTTCGAAATATGCATAGTGTTATCTTTTCCAACTGAAAAGCCTAATGAACCAAATTTGACCTTAGCTTAACATAGGTCTAGGACAACATAGGGTCATCATATCTGCAAACTCAATAGTACTCAGTCATCCGATGTTACATATCAATTTTTCAGACAATTTGCACAGTGTTTCTGGAGATTTGTTTAGGTTTTTACCATATTTGGGCATTGCGGCCACCTTGGTCATGTGATCAAATTTTCATTCCCTCACTGTCCTAAGACAGCATATAAAATCTAAATGGAACTGACCCAGTGGTCTCAGAGAAAATGCCATACGAGCCCCGCCAAGCGAATTTGTGTCTTCGAGCATTCCGTCATGACAAATTTTAACTGCGCATGCCCAGCCATTCAGAGGGGCCAGGGATATGGCTTTCTGTCTTAAGGTTCCTCTTGATTTACTGCTTTTATGAGCGAGCAGCGAAGGTTCTGGCGAGACTGCGCGGATCGCTTGACGGGGCCCATATGGTCAATGGAGCTGCAATCCAACTGACCTTGGGCCAAGGTCTCGGATATCCTTGACCTTTCGCATTCATAGACATTCATTTTGTACCTATCCTTCTGCCATAGATCACAAGATATTCCAAAAAATGCATTGTTTTACCCTTTTCCCATTGAAAAGCCTAAGGATCCAAATTTGACATTGGCGTAAAATAGGTCAAGGCCAACATAGGGTCAACATTTTTATGCAAATTTGGTAGCACTTAGTGACCCGATGCTAAATATTGCGTTTCAAGAGAATCGGCCAAGTAGTTCTGGAGAAGATGATTTTTTAAGGTTTTTACCACATTTGGGCATGGCGACCATCTGGAATATTTGACCTGGACTATTTGAAAATGTTCATTCCCTCAGTGTCCTAAGGTTGCATATAAAATCTAAATGAAATTGGTCCAGTGGCTTCAGCGAAACTGAATTTTGAAATGTGAATGGACCGGCAATCCAAGTGACCTTGGGCCAAGGTTACTGAATGTCCTTGGCCTTTAGCATTCATAGACATTCATTTTGTACCTATTCCCATGTCAAAGACGACAATATTTTCCAAAAATGCATTGTTTTACATTTTTCCCATTGAAAAGCCTATGGAACCAAATTTGACCTTGGCATAAAATACGTCAAGGTCAACCTAGGGTCGTCATTGTTGCAAACTTGGCAGTACTCAGTCCTCCAAGTTTCAAGACAACCGGCTTAGTGGTCCTGGAAAAAGATTTGTAAAGTGTTTAACCATATTTGCGCATGGCGGCCATCTTGGTCGTATGACCTGGAGCATTCGAACAAATTTTCGCTCCCCAAATGTCCTAAGGCTGCATATAAAATTGAAATGAAATTGGCCAAGTAGTTTCAGAGAACATGTATTTTGAAATGTCGATGGACCTGCAATTGACCTTGGCCTATGTAACCGAATGGTCTTGACCTTTAGAATTCAGATTTTTTTACCTATTCTAATGTCAACACCACAATGGTTTACGAAAAATGGCATTGTTTTACCCTTTTTCCATTGAAAAGCCCAATGAATCAAAATTGACCTTGGCGTAAATATAGATCAAGGTCAACATAGGGTCCTTATATTTGCAAACATGGTAGTACTCAGTCACCCGATGCTACATAGCGAATTTCAAGACAATCGGTCCAGTGGTTCTGGTGGAAAAAAAAAGGTTTTTACTATATTTTGGTATGGCGGTCATCTTGGATATGTGGCATGGACCATACTTGCAAACTTCCGTTTCCCCATTGTCAGGAAATTTAATTAAAACTGGCATAGTGGTTTCCGAGAAGAAAACATTCGAAAATGTTTGACGGACGGACGGACGATGGAGGCTCATCATCCTATATGCTCCTCCGAAGACTTTGGCTCAGGAGAGCTAATAGTGTACACTCGTGTAAACCCCTCTCTGATGGGAGCTGTGGGTTAATTGAATCGATTCCTGATCATTGCCTTCACTTCTAATTTACTATATAACTGGGGTTTCATGGAGACAATATAGGCATGTTTTCGTGATCCAAATACTTTTTCATATCGGGCTACATTGATGACAGATAAGCCAAACCGCATTTATGCAGGCAAGGTCCTTTTAGACATGAGGCGGCTGAAATCTATTCAAAATTTACACTCAGACTGGTTAGAGCTGTGCTTGAAACAACTATTTTCGTTCGACTCGGCTTACATCACGTTAAAAGTTCAGTATAATGAGCACCCCACTACCCCATCCGCTAAAACATAGACTCTGTATAGGCCTACCTGATGAAACTGCCTCAGTTAGACGGCTCTGAGGAGTAACCATCATCAACGTATTGTGTATTCCTTGGACAGAGACTTTACAAAAAGAAACCAAAGTACCTTGTCAGTACCAAAGTACCTTGTGTTATAAAAAGAAATATAAGTTCCAGAAAGTCACTGTCAAAGAAATACACCATAATAACTAAGGAAGTCACTGACAAAGAAATCGTATTAACTCAGGAAGTCACTGTCAAAGAAATACACCACAAAAACTCAGGAAGTCACTTTCAGCGAAATACGAACTATTAATTCAGGAAATCACTGTCAAAGAAATAGACTATAATAACTCAGGAAGTCACAGTCAAAGAAACACACCATAGCAACTCAGGAAGTCACTTTTAAAGAAGTAAACCATTTTAACCCAGGAAGTTACTCTCAAAGAAATACATCATAATAACTAAGGAAGTCACTGTCAAAAAATACACAATATTAACTCAAGAAGTCACTTTCAAAGAAATACACCATAATAACTCAGGAAGTAACTGTCAAAGAAATACACCATATTAACCCAGGAAGTAGTTGTCAAGAAATACACCATATTAAGTCAGGAAGTCACTGTCCATAAACAATACACCATAATGACTGAGAAAAGCGCTGTCAAAGAATTACACCATATTAACTCAGGAAGTCATTGTCAAAGAAATCATTTTAACTCAGGAAGTCACTGTCAAAGAAATACACCATAGTAACACGGGAAGTCGCTGTCAAAGAAACCATATTAACCTAGGAAGTCACTTTCAAAGAAATGCACCATAACACAGGACGTCGTTGTCAAAAAATACACCATATTGACTCAGGGCGTCGCTGACAAAAAATACACCATATTGACACAGGAAGTCATTGTCAAAGAAATCATTTTAACTTAGGAAGTCACTGTCAAAGAAATACACCATAGTAACACGGGAAGTCGTTGTCAAAGAAACCATATTAACCCAGGAAGTCACTTTCAAAGAAATGCACCATAACTCAGGATGTCGCTGTCAAAAAATACACCATATTGACTCAGAAAGTCGCTGTCAAAGAAATACACCATAAAAACAAAAAAATGACTGTCAAACAAAGACAACATAATAACTTGGGAAGTCACTGTCACAGAAATACACCATAATAGCTCAGGAAGTCCATGTCAAAGAAATACACCATAATAGCTCAGGAAGTCCATGTCAAAGAAGTCGTTTTAACTCAGGGAGTCACTTTCAAAGAAATACACTATAAAAACACAGGAAGTCCTTGTCAATGAACAACAACATATTTATTCAGGAAGACACTTTCAAAGAAATACACCATACTATTTCAGGAAGTCACTGTCAAACAAATACACCATATTAACTCAGGAAGTCACTTTCAAAGAAATACACTATAAAAACGCAGGAAGTCCCTGTCAACGAACAACAACATATTTATTCAGGAAGACACTTTCAAAGAAATACACCATAATATTTCAGGAAGAACCTGTCAAAGAAATACACCATATTAATTCAGGAAGTCTCTGTCAAAAAATAACATTAACTCAGAAAGTCACTGTCAAAAAATACGCCATATTTAATGAGGAAGTCACTGTCAAAGAAGTAAACCATTTCAACTCAGGAAGTCACTTTCAAAACAAATACACCATAATAACTCAAGAAGTGATTTTCATAAAAATACACCATAATAACTCATGAAAGCGCTGTCAAAGAATTACACCATATATTCTCAGGAAAACACTGTCAAAGTAATCATATTAACTCAGAAGGTTACTATCAAAGAAATACACCATATTAACTCAGGAAGTCAGGGTCAAAGAAATCATATTTACTCAGGACGTCACTGTAAAAAAAACACCATATTAACTCAGGAAGTGGCTGTCAAAGATATCCACCATAATAACTCAGGAAGTCGATGTCAAAGAAATGCACCTAAATAACTCAGGAAGTCGCTGTTAAAGAAACCATATTAACGCAGGAAGTCACTTTCAAAGAAAAACACAATAATAACTCAGTGGAAGTCAGTGTCAAAGAAATACACAATATTAACTCAGGAAGTCGCGGTCAGAAGTGCACCGTATTAAATCAGGAAGTCACTTTCCAAGAAATACACCATAATAAGGAAGTCGCTGCCAAGGACTTACACCATATTAACCTTGGAAGTCACTGTCAAAGAAATCATATTAAATCAGGAAGTCTGTGTCAAAGAAATACACCATATTAACCCTGGAAGTCGCTGTCAAAGAAATACACATTATTGACTCGGGAAGACACTGTCAAAGAAATACACCATATTAACAAATCCGTACAATAAAAATCCTTCACAATTTCGCTCTATAGAGAAGAAAGCCGGCTAACATGGGTATACATAATCTTTTTTTTTTTTTCTCTCTCTCAAATGCATAGATATGTTTGTTTGTTTGTTTGAGGTTTAGCGTACCCGTTATCACTGTAAAGGTCATTTTGGAGACGCTGCTTCCAATTTTGTGGGACGTTTACCCGACATTGAGATGAAATGACATCTCAATCCCTGTCGCCGAATGAAACCAATAGGCCGACTCGCACCGCTTTGCCTGGGCAGGCTTAGATCCTCTAAACGGTTTACCAGTACTCGTGTACGATCGGTCTGCGTGGCAGCATCGTGCAGCCCATCTATTTCTTCAAGCCCCGATGGCGGAGGCGGGAATGCATAGATATATATATAGATACTCGTTAGAACCGCCTCATTGTCGCAGTTTAAACGAGCACAAGCAACCCATGCTTGCTGCAGAAATAAGAACACATATCAAGTACAGTAAAATTCCTATATTAAGACCACATTGGGGACTGTTCAAAAGTGGTCTCTAAGACCACTTTTGAACAGTCCCAAAGGTGGTCCCTGACCAGAAGACACTGGTTTCAGAAAACCCAAAGAAAGAATAAGTGCACCCCTGTTTTTGTTTGTTTGATTTGAGGGTTTAACGTCCCCGTCAACACTGTAAAGGTCATTTTGGAGACGTTGCTTCCAATTTTGTGGGACTTTTACCCGACATTGAGATGAAAGGACATCTCAAGCCCTGACGCAAAGTGCACCCCTGTAAATAAGCTTTCAAAACCAGAATCAGTCCAAATTTTAGGTGGTCTTAATAGCGGAATCTCACTGTAATTCTAATGAGCAGATGGGATAAGTGAAACACAAACAAGTACGCACGCACAAACCATCATGCGCCCGTAAAATGTTCTAAAACAAGACTATCGATATCATACACTACGCAAAACATTTTCTTTTTTTTTTCGTCGACATTATGACATTTCATGTACATGTATTTCTAAATGCATGTTAATGACGTTTCTTTGAAAACACTTCTGCAACAGGGACTGTCCGTCACGTGTGAACAAGTCGTGAAATAAAGACCCCCTAAACCCAACTTTTTACGGAGAAAACTGGGGTTTACGGGGGTAAACATTATTTTCCTTATTTCTGCTCCAAGACATAGGTTGTGGGTACTCGTTCGAACCGCCTCATTGAGGCGGTTCTAACGAGTAGCCACAACCTATGTTTGGAGAATAAATAAGAAAAAATATCACATATTTTCATCAGAAAAAAGTGCGTTTTTTTTTAAGTTTGAAAAATGTACTTTATCACACGGCTGTGTAATCGTAATGGGATGCTGAATTTGATTTCCAGACACTTCGGCCCCACTACCACCTCGGCCCCTAGACAGGTCGGCCCAAAACCAAGTCGGCCCTAGTCACCTCGGCCCTAGTCACCTCGGCCCGAGACACCTCGGCCCCACTGTCACCTCGGCCCCTAGACATCTCGGCCCCAAAGACACCTCGGCCCCACTTTTGATATTTATTAGGGTATCGGCATTTATATCATGTTAAAATCGGCCCGGCCCATCGGGACATCAAGAAACCGACAGCCTGTGACATAAGTACTGGTAAACCGCTTAGAGGTTTCACGCCTGGCCAGGAAAAGCGGGTCCTAGTCGGACCGTTTATACTTATAAACCCTATTGGTTTCATTGGGCTGCAGGGCTTGAGAAGTCATTTCATCTCAATGTCGGGTAAAATTCCCACAAAATTTGAGGCAACGTCTCCAAAATGACCGAGATAGTGCTGATTGGGACGTTAAACGTCAACTCTAACAAACAAAACATCATGTTAACAAGCCCGTGTAATGAAGACCCCACTCAACCACAGTTTATATGGGGAAAGGTGGGTTCATAGCGGCATACATTATTTACATGACGACGATACGCCTTCATCATGAAAACACGCCTATATAATTTTGACCCCTTGAACCCCACTTTTATATAGTAAAACTGAGCTGAGTGGCTGATAATCAGAAATAAATAAAGTATACAATATACTCGTTACTGTCTGTCTTTAAATACGTATTTGCTAAAATGACAATCAAATGTGTGAAAATTGATAACAATGATCTGTTTATCATCAAGGATCTCTTTATTGGGGAAAAGGGATTAGTAACGCCTGGTTGTTAATTGAGCTTCACACTTTACTAACTTAAGTCAATAATTAATTGTTCTTGCAAAACTTTTTGCTAACTAGTGTACTAACCTTAATTTCATTAATCCTTACCCCGGTGAACTGAACGCGATAATCCTTAATTTTGCAAACAGTGTAGATCCTGATCAGATTGCTTCTACCCTCTGAACCGGATCTGCACCGTTTTTCATGCATTTTTTGAATTGCATGCATACGTTATATTAATTGGTTTACTTACGAGGATAGTTCTAGTTCAGCGAACCTGAACACTGTTAATTACCTAATAAATAAATTGTTTGTTTGTATTGGAGTTTAACGGCCCAGTCAACACTATTTTAGTTCATTTTCGAGCCGGTCAGTTTACCTATCCACACCTATCCTGGGCAGGCTTATACGTAAGCGGTTAACCAATACAGTGCACATGTTTTCGCCAGAAAATGACAACTGCCCTTCTTGAATCAGTTGGAGAGAATGACCGTAGAAAAGATTTCATAATCAATCTCCACGAAATAAAGTTGCTGACCCCGGCAGGTATCGAACCCGCGTCCACCTGATCACATGTCAGACGCGCATCCGACTTAGCTACCGAGGCCAATAAATAAATAAATTGATAAATTTACATATTTGTTAACAAATATAAGATTATCCTCCATCATCACCATTATTGACGAAACAGAGAAATGATTTTTTTTTATTTATTATATATATATATATATATTTTTTTTTTTTTTTTTGGTTTAACGGCTCCATCCACCGATCCATCCAGATTTCCATCCAATAAGTAAGGGTAATTGGTATCATGTTCTTATAGAAATTAATTTAAAAAGTATTTTAGCGGTGTGGAATTATTTCGGATAATAAAAAAGCCTATAGATGATCAAAAGAGCAGAAATGTAGAAAAAAAGAGCCTGCACTAAAGCATGGCGCAATGCAATTATAATTATACATTGAAATTAAAGAGGGGGATTTTCAAATGATTCTGACATTCTTCTTAAACACTGTAAATAAACATATAGATTTTCTATTTAGTAACGTTATACTATATAATAAATATATATGTTATAGGTTCAAATATTCGTGGCTCCCTATCAAAATAATCAAATCAGCAAATAAAAAAAAAAAATCATCTGGCATTCAACCCGATCTCCAATTTAAGTGGAAGCCCCGTGAAAAGCAAAGTGGGGCCGAAGTGTCTAGGTATATAGGGCCGACGTGTCTAGGGGCCGAGGTGTCCAGGGGCCGACCCGTCTAGGGTTTCAATTTTATGTGGGGCCGAGGTGGTTTTGGGGCCGAGGTGTCTAAGGGCCGAAGTGTCTAGGGGCCGAGGTGGGTTTGGGGCCGAAGTGTCCTGTTACCCTGAATTTTATGGAGATTTGGTTTATTACAGTAAAATTCCTATAAAATTCCTATATTAAGACCACCTTTGGGACTGTTCAAAAGTGGTCTTTAAGACCACTTTTGAACAGTCCCAAAGGTAGTCTGTGACCAGAGGACACTATATGCAGAAAACACACACAAAAAAAAAGAATAACTGCAACCTACTAAATAAGCTTTTTATAGCAGAATTAGTCTTAATTTTAAGTGGTCTTAATAGCGGAATTTTACTGTAATTATTAATTCCGAAGAATACTAGGTAGTGATAATGTTTCTGGTCGGTTCAGGAAAGTTGTTGCGAAATACACACACACAAAAAAAAATAAAAAATAATAAATAAATAAATAAATAAATACATAAAATGGTAATAATAATAATAATAATAATAATAATAATAATAATAATCGACCTTATTTATAGAGGGTAACACATTTAGTACTAGTTTTAATCTTCCATGTGGCCCTCTTTTGCTGGGTAGGAACCAGTACTAAGCAATGTAGATAAAGTTTCCTGCTCAAGGAAACAACACTTGACGCTTGCGGGGATCGAACCGGCTACCTTTCTATCTCAAATCCGATGCTTTACCACTGCACCACAGCGCTCCACGTGATAGCATGGATGCATGACCACGTGTTTGGTTGTCGACCTCTTTACAGTGGACAACTTTGGTTCGCTCTTCGGTTGCACGGCGGTAGGCTGAACTTCGGACCCATCCTAAATCTTTTGCATTCAAGCGGGGCGGAGTCTGATATTTCCTGGGTTCGATCCTCCGAGATTAGCTGGTGGTTTTCTTCTACTCTGATGAGTCCTTAACCCTGATTCATGATTGCATGACCATTTTACTATATATGTATTTGCCGGTGAGCTAGAAAGACTCCTTCCGGACCAATTTTTATTGTTATTATGTTTGATTCTGTACTGGAACCGAGGGGGCAAGGGGGGTGGGGGGGCTGAAATTTCATAAACTCCGGAGTTGAAGCCTCCCAGTAGTTTTACTACTTACCGTCCCAAGATGGTCGCTCTTTTGCAGTGTCTTATTCGTTAATTGGCTTTGTGCCGTTGGTTCATGTTTCGTCTGGTTTTGTATGTGCCTCCACATCACTTACTTTGCATTACGAAAACATGCCTATACTATTACATTGTATCCTTTATCGCCGAAAAAATGAAAATTTTTACATGAAAAATTGTGATTTTTTTCTTATTTCTGCTCAAAATATAGATTGTGGGTAGTCATTAGAACCGCCTCGATGAGGCGGTTCTTACGAGTACCCACAATCTGTATTTTAGAGCAGAAATAAGAAAAATAAGGTTTACCCCTGTAAACCCCAGTTTTACTATATAAAAGTGGGGTTCAAGGGGGTCAAAATTATATAGGCATGTTTTCGTGATGGTTTAAGTGACTTGTGATTGCGGCGTTCTTTGATTGTGGCCTTTCCTGGGTGCCCCTTTTTATTAGTTATCACAGAGACATGAACAATAATTTATTCTCACATAAAGGATCGGGGTTCAATAATGCAGTTATGCATGTTTGGATAAATAAACAGAAACAGTCATTTTTGTATGCATCATATTTCAGAAATAAAATTGACATTTCTATCTTGCATTCCAGTTCACACTGTCAAAGCCTTGGTCTCCAGCGCCATCGTCTACAATGGTATCATCGCTGTAAAATAAAAAAAATATTATACCTCATTAATATTCATGAGCTATTCTATAATTCTGATTGATCGAGAGCATGCCGCGCGCAGGGCAATACTCCCTCTAACGTCAGTGCTCAAAAGTACAGGTGCATTCACTGACGTCACTGCTCAAGAGTGCAAGCATATTCACTGAAAGAATCTCAAGAAGTCACGCATAGGGCAATAAATTATCATATTCCCTCTAACGCCACTGTTCAAAAGTACAAGTGCTTGCACTGAAAGAATTTCCAGCAGTCAGAATTCGGTGTAATAAATCATTTGTTGTCATTGTGTGAGGGGAATATGATGGTCTGTTCACCCTCGACAGGTAATGAGGACATTATTACCTGCTCGGGTGAACAAATCGTCATATTCCCCTCACAAAACCGGCCCCGCCAATAGGTGCTTGAAGAAATATATTGGCTGCATGATGCTTCCACGCAGAGCTGAATCCGACCTGCACACTAGTACTGGTAAATCGCTTAGAGGATCTAAGCCTGTCCAGGAACCGCGGTCCGAGGCGGACCGTCCATGCTAATAAACCCTATTCTTTTCATTGGGCGACAGGGCTTGAGATGTCATTTCATCTCAATGTCGAGTAAAAGTCACACAAAATTGGAAGCAACGTCTCCAAAATGACATTTACAGTGTTGACGGGGACGTTAAACCTCAAATCAAACAAATCCCCTCAAAAAACAATGTTCTGTCCAATTTTTCGGACTATTACACAAAACTGAGATGAAATAATATCTCAAGCCCTGCCGCCACCTGAAGCCAAAAAAAGGCTTACATGCATTGGTTGGTCTGACTCGGACCACTCTGCCTGGACAGGCTTAGTCATTCCTTTCACTTCTATTTAGTCCTTCTAGCGGTTTACCAGTACCCATGTGCGGATAGTTTCAGCTCTGCGTGGTAGCATCATTCAGCCCACTCTAACTCGAATGGCTCGTTTACCATGGCTGAGTAGAACTCGTTCTTGAGTTCATATCGCCTACCCCACCCCCAGAGAACTACAGAGAACACTCACTTTGACGACAGAATTTATTCCTTAACAATAGTTAGTTTGCCTTTATATATATTAAGTATCCCAATAAGAACCTTTAGCTGACGATTCGTGTTATATAGTGGTTATGCTACTCGCCTCATAAACCAGGGGTCTGGTTCGATCCCTGGCTTCTCCAGACTTTCGGATGAGTCTTTAAACCGAGCTCCCGTCTCCGTATGACCTTAGCTGTTGGCGGGGCATTAAACGCAAACATCACTCATTAACTTTAACAAATATTCAAAACATTTGTTTCGTGGAGTATTAAAATTTTCAGTATTGTTCCATATCTCCATTATTGCCTCATTACATCTTTTGAGCTAAGGATTTATTTTCACACATGCAGGTATTAACCGCGATATCCGTTGCCGCGTCGCCAAAATAGCCGGCTCGTATACAACAAGGCTGTAGAAGTGGGATATAGCCGTTACATTTTATATGGTAAAACGGACTTAGCCCCTTCTTGCACCAAGGATACGATATTGGACTTAGGACCCTACCAAAAAATTTATTAACCGTTATTTTTAATGCCAATAAAGAAATAAGGTGTAACAAACAATATATCAGATTGTAGGTCTTGATATGATGTATCTGAAAATGATTTTATCCCAGATTTTTCCAAACATAGACTTAGGCCCCTTCTTGCACTAACCCCTTCAATTTAAGTTGTCAGAAAAACTGTCTGCCGAAGCGAGTGGTGATATGTTGACAAAACGATAAAAGCGTTATGCACATTCATTCCTTAGCTTATTTTATATATGAATCTTATTACAAATCTGTTTTTCTGAGAACTCTTCTATTATGGTTGAATTAATTTAATTGAATAAAGACAACTATATATTTTGCAGTTACACATAATTAAATATTCCACAGATAACGGCAAAATTACTATAAATAACATAGTGCAACATAGTGCGATTTTGCCGTTTATCACCATTTTCATGATTTTATTTGTGTAGGTCTTTCTATTTACACACTAAAAAGTCTTTATTTACAGACAGTCTTTAAATTTAAAGACTGTCTTTAAATATAACAACTTTCTTAGACCTGTTAATTGCGTCGCCTGTCGACTTGGAAGTTGAAAAGCCCAATGCCGTATTAAGCAATCATTTCAAAGTAAGTTCAGTGTTCTATAGCATAATCAAAGTGTCTTTGTTGAAGACATGTGGTTGGCTAATTTAATACGGGTGACTTTTGGTGCATATGCCTTTTATGAGAACTCTGCAGGCTTGCATACTAGAAATGACCACTATGATACGTTTTACTGAAAGTATATGTACAGTTATTTGTTTGTTTGATTTGAGGTTAAACGTCCCCGTCAACACTGCATAGGTCATTTTGGAGACGTTGCTTCCAATTTTGTGGGACTTTTACCCGACATTGAGATGAAATGACATCTCAAGCCATGTCACCCAATAAAACCAATAGGATTTATAAGCATGGATGGTCCGACTCGCACCACTTTACCTGGGCAGGCTTAGATCCTCTAAGCGGTTTACCAGTACTCGTCTGCGGTCGGTTTCAGCTCTGCGTGGAAGCATCATGCAGCCCATTTATTTCTTCAAGCCCCAATGGGCGGGGCCGAATATACATGTATATGTACAGTACAATTCCTATATTAAGACCTCCTTTGGGACTTTTCAAAAGTGGTCTTTAAGACCACTTTTGAACAGTCCCAAAGGTGGTCCTTGACAAGAGAACAGCGTGGCCAGAAAACACAAAGAAAGATTAAGTGCACCCTTCAAAATAATTTGTTTGTTTGATTTGAGGTTTAACGTCCCCGTCAACACTGCATAGGTCATTTTGGAGACGTTGCTTCCAATTTTGTGGGACTTTTACCCGACATTAAGATGAAATGACATCTCAAGCCCTGTCGCCCAATGAAACCAATAGGGTTTATTAGCATGGACGGTCCGCCTCGCACCGCGGTTCCTGGACAGGCTTAGATCCTCTAAGCGGTTTACCAGTACTAGTGTGCGGGCCGGCTTCAGCTCTGCGTGGAAGCATCATGCAGCCCATATATTTCTTCAAGCCCCTAATGTCTTTGTTGATGGTTGATTTGAGATTTAACGTCCCCGTCAACACTGTAAAGGTCATTTTGGAGACGTTGCTTCCAATTTTGTGGGACTTTTACCCGACAATGTCTTTGTTGAAGACATGTGGTTGGTTAATTTTAAGGAAGAGTCTATTTGCAGTCAACTGCAAATAGCCAAAAAACGTTAAAATGGCTATTTGCAGTCAACTGCAAATAGCCAGAAAACGTTAAAATGGCTATTTGCAGTCAACTGCAGATAGCCAAAAAACGTTAAAATGGCTATTTGCAGTCAACTGCAAATAGCCAAAAAACGTTAAAATGGCTATTTGCAGTCATTTTATATTCCTACCATTTACACGTGCGCCCATCGAAATTCAGATCAGTCTGCGCATCCGCGCTGTCTATTCATAGTCTTCGTTGTGTGCTCTTCGAATCAGGTTAACAAGTCCATGAAATTATGGCTCCTCTAAACCCCACTTTATATAGAGAAAAGCGGGGTTTAAGGGGTAATTATTACCATTCCTTATTTTGGTGCAAACACATAGATTGTGGGTACACGTTAGAACCGCCTATGATGATCATTCTGAACAAGTTGATGATGATTGGACCAAAACTGTGGCCTCTAGAGTGTTAACGAGATTTTTTCTTCGATTTTACCTACTGACCTACGTTTTGACCCGATATGACCAATATTCGAACTTGACCTAGATATTATTATGATGATCATTCTGGGCAAGTCGAATGATATTTGGACCAAAACTGTGGCCTCTAGAGTATTAACAAAGTTTTTCTATGATTTGATCTGCTGACCTACTTTTTGACCCAACAGGACCCATATTCGAAACTAACCTAGATATTGTTATGATGATCATTCTGAGCAAGACTGATGATGATTGGACCAAAACTGTGGCCTCTAGAGTGTTAACAAGGTTTTACTATGATTTGACCTACTAACCGACTTTTAAGCCTGACATAACCCATTTTCGAACTTGACGTAGGTTTTGTCGAGATGATCATTCTGAGCAAGTTTGGTGAGGATTGGACTCAGACGTTTTGACCTACTTTTTGACCTGACATGACCCATATTCAAACCCTACCGAGATATTGTCATGATAATCATTCTGATCATGATTGGACTAAACCTGTGGCCTCTATAGTGTTAACAGGCCCCCGCCCACATGGGCTTGAAGAAATATATGGGCTGCATGATGCTTCCATGCAGAGCTGAATCCGGCCCGCACACTAGTACTGGTAAACCGTTTAGAGGGTCTAAGCCTGTCCAGGGACCGCGGTGCGAGGCGGACCGCCCATGCTAATAAACCCTATTGGCTTCATTGGGCGACAGGGCTTGAGATGTCATTTCATCTCAATGTCGGGCAAAGGTCCCTCAAAATTGGAAGCAACGTCTCCAAAATGACCTTTACAGTGTTGATGGGGACGTTAAATCTCAAATCAAACAAACAGAAATCTAGAGTGTTAACAAGAAAAGTTTACGGACGACGGACGACGCACGACGACGCCGGACATCTCACAGTCACAAAAGCTCACCATGACCATGACCTTCGGTCAGGTGAGCTAAAAATCTAAGCTCTCGGCCTTATGGTTTCCGAGAAGAAGATTTTTGAACTTTTTTCCAGTATAAGTCAATAGGAGCCAATGAGCCCTGAGGCGTGTCCAATTTTGTCCCAAAGGGCATGTTTGGCAGGATTTATGTAGGCGACCATTTTATGTTGCTATATACAGTAGAACTTTGATGGCTCGAACACCGAAGGCTCTTTTACCATGGATGTGTCGAACCCATTCTTGAGCCCCTAGCGAAATCCTCTACATAAGAAATAGTGGAGGACAATTAAGGAGATTTTAGTCTTTTATCTTGCAAATGTATGCTGTGTGTACTCATTAGAATCGCCTCGATGAGGCGATTCTAATGAGTACACACAGCTTGCATTTTCATTATAGAACACCGAAAAGATGTCTAAAAGTATCTTGTTATGCCTCCTGGTGAGGCGATTCTAATGAGTACACACAGCATGCATTTTCATTATAGAACACCGAAAAGATGTCTAAAAGTATCTGGTTATGCCTCCTGACAGTAACCCTCAGTGGCTCGAACTACCGCTGTCTCGAACAGATTTTTGAGGTCCCAAAGGTGTTCGAGCCATTGAAGTTCGACTGTACTAAATATCTGAGGTCTGTACTTCATAGTTTCAGAGAAGAAGATTTTGAAGCTTTTTTCCATTATAAGTTTATTGGGGACAAGGGGCCACAGGATTTGGCCAATTTTGATCCAAGGGGCATGATTGGCAGGATTCATGTAGGCGACTACTCGACGTTGCTACATATTAAATACCTAAGCTCTGGGCCTTATGACCGGCCCCGATAGCTCAGTTGGTAGAGTGTCCGCTCCGGGGAACGGGAGGTCTCGGGTTCGATCCCGGGCCGCGACATACCAAAGTCGTTAAAAATGGTACTAGCTGCTCCTCGTTTGGCACTCAGATTTACGGGGTAGAGCTAGGACTGGTCGATCCAGTGTCAGGATAATGTGACTGGGTGTGGTATCATGTAATGTGTCTGGGACATGATACTTCAGTGAGGCAGCACTATAAACGTGAGCATTGAGCTCCCTGTCGCAACCAGACACCGTCGTGATATGACTGAAAAATTGTTGAAAGCGACGTTAAACCCGAATTCACACACACACACACACACACACACACACTCTGGGCCTTATGGTTTCAGGGAAGAAGATTTTTTTTTTTTTTTCAATTTTAAGTTGTTTTTTAAGTTGTTTAGTGTATGGTAGCTACTAGGCCATTGGGCGTAGCCAATTTTGACCCAAGGGGCACTGGCAACGCTGTATCATTTCGCTATCGTACAAGCCCCTACAGTAGCAGAATTTATTTTCTTTCAGAGTAATTTGTTTCTTTTTCTTCCAGTTTGTATTGATACAATATTTATCTTACTTCTAGTCAAAACATATATTGTGGGTCCTTATTAGAGCCGCCTCACCGAGGCGGTTCTAACGAGTTCCTAGAATTTTATGTTTTGAGCAGGAGTATGAAAGATATCAAAATTTAGTACATGTATCTGAAAACTTCCACTTTTTGGTGGTAAAAGTTTCACTATATGTGTGATATAAACGTGCATGTCAAAATTCAAATTCTGTAAATATGAGCCAGTCCATGTTGTATGATAAATCTTTTCTTTCGGTGTGTTTTTTTTTCTTATGGGTCACATAGGAAAATAGGAAACTCTTTATGCATAATCAGTACATGGTATTTGAGCAGGTCTTCGCAAAGACAGTTTTTCTCATGGTGTGGTTCATTATACAATTGTGTTTGTATAAAGGCGTGTGGAGGAGACCCCCGGGGGCTGTAATCGCATATCTATTGTAATCCTATTGAAAGATATTATATCCTATTGATGACATTTATTAATTCAACCCTTGAGGTGCAAAGAAAAACTGCATCTGAAAATGTCGTCTGCGTATCTCATCTATTTCACATGTTTGCTGTCCAAAAGAATATTTAGGCATACAAGTAAACAGTGTGGACCCCGATCAGATTGTTCCCAGCAGTTTGATCTGGATCCACACTGTTTTCAACAATAACTCATTAATGTAATCAGCACACAGCAACTCAGATGACAATTGTTGTGATTGGCATCTTAAGGGGTTAAAACAGTCGAGAAAAATATAATGACACAACGAGTGAATATTGCCCCTACAAATTAAAACAAAGGCTTTAAATTTTCAGTGACAATTGATATCATTCAGTATATACAACCCATACATTATTTAAAAAAAAAAAAAAATGGTTTTCTGCATTCTATTCACAAATTCATAACAAACACTGCAGATCCTGATCAGATGACTTCCTGATCTGAATCGACATTGTTTGCAAAGGAAGCGTTTGTCTTAAAAAGCATTATAAGTGTTAAATACCACAACAATTACAATTATTTTAGCCACGCACATTGCAGAATATCAAAGAATGACATTGTTCCATTTACTGTATTTATTCAGTTCACTTCTTCATGACAAACACTGTAGATCCTGATCAGATGGCTTCCTGATCTGAATATATATTGTTTGCAAAGGTAGAGCTGACTTGTCCAGCATGGTAATGGTTAAATACCACACCACGCCCGTTCATTTTATAGTGAGTGTTTGCCACAACGTTGCATCGACGTTACTTAGACGTTACCGGTACATTGAGTGCCTGGTGTACTCCATGCAGCGCATTCTATTTCTCCAAGCCCCGATGGGCGGGGGCGGATCATTTGTTTGTTTGAATTGAGGTTTAACGTCCCCATCAACACCATTTAGGTCATTTTGGAGGCGTTGCTTCCAATTTTGTGGGACTTTTACCCGGCGACATTGAAATGAAATGACAACTCAAGTCCTGCCGACCAATGAAACCAAAAGGCTTATATGCATTGGACGGTCTCATTCAGTGAGTAATTCTGTGCCCTGTCCCTAAGAAAGGGAGGAAAGGGATAGAAGAGATAGCAGAGATGAAAATGAGAGACGGGTGAGTAAGAGGAAAACGAATGGAAGTGTACAAACAGAAGAAATAACATCATCAGAAGAAATAACATCACCCTCTCTCTACCATTATCTTAACTAACAGACGTTTCCGAGAACATAATATTACGCCCCGCCTACTTGGTTACTATTGCTACGTCCCACAAGCTTTGCAGCCAATATGGCGGAAACAAAGAAAGTGTGTGTAGATCTCGAAGGAGATTTATCAAGTATTCCGGACAATATTATTGGCGTTTTTTACTTTTCGAGACATAAAACTTTGACAAAACAACAACAACAAAAAAACAAAAAAAAAAAAAAAAACAAATAAAAACAGCCTAACCAAAGGGCTAAGAAATTATAAAATAATTATGTGCACAATTTCAAAATATTCAGACTGGAAAACTATCTCCAAGTTACCGCGAAGTGTTGGTGTTTGGTGCGGAAAACGACACACACACACACACACACACACACACACACACACACACACACACACGCACGCACGCACGCACGCATACACAAACACACATGTATTCAAAACCAAATACAGCGAGGCTCCGCTATTAAGACCACCTAGACCCATGAAACATCATGCTTTCAAAAGCGCTCCTTGAAGGTTCCAGGTTTATGTATTTTCTTTGCACCCCCTATACATCCTGTATGCTCTAGTGAAAGTCCACCTAAGGGACCATTCGCAAGTAGTCTTAAGACCACTTCTGGGCAGTCCATAAGGTGGTCCCAATATAGGAACTTCACTGTACAAGCACACATCCCAAACACACACACACACACACACACACACACACACACACACACACACACACACACACACACACACACACACACACACACACACACACACACACACACACACACACACCTGTGCACATTAAACACTTGTTTACTTAATTATAAGCAATGCGGTGCGAGTCGGCCCTTCCATGCTTATAAACCATATTGGTTTCATTGGACGGCAGGGTTTGAGATGTCATTTTATCTCATTTTTGGGTAAAGGTCCCACAAAATTTGAAGCAACGTCTCTAAAATGACCTCTACAGTGTCAAACAAACAAACAAACAAACAAACAAACAAACAAAACTTAATTATAAAGCATATGCTCCTCATTTCCTTATACAATAATCCACACCGAGGGTACAATATAATGCAACCGAGAGTGGTGTCAATCATATACACTAACCCTTTCATGCAATCCGCATTATCTCTTTATTTACTGATCCCTAATCAGACAGCCAAATGTAGACCAGCAGCCCACTCATCAACCTCTAGACCAGAGATCATGCTGTGAGCATATACTACATGAGTCAACACACCCACCGCATCAGTCTGCTTAATTACTCACTGAGACACGAGATTTCGCGCATCTCTCTTTAAAAAGCCAACATAATATAGAAGGGCAGTTGCAATCCGCGAGGGCCCCAGTCAGACTGCGCAAATGCGCAGGCTGATCCCAGTCCTTGTTGCCCGCATAAGCCCCAAAGCTGGCCCCGCAGCACACCAACCATACAATATTTGTGACTGCACTGCAGTCTGAGGAGAAAATCTGTAAATAAAAATAAAAATCCAGTCGAGTGCCCCGACCGGGGATTGAACCCACGAAACTCGGGTTACAAAGCGAGCGACACAACCACCAGGCCCGGACCAACCAGACCAGTCAGTTATTCACTCTATATGGATATTTATTATGGTCGTACTACAACATTGCTCCATACTACAGAGAGACATTTGTTTCAAATGTTTAGGAGATACTAATGTAATAATATCACATTTAACTTCTTTTGACTCCGCTGCATCTGCCCCGCCCCTGGGCTCAAACGGTTATCATCGTGGCACCAGGCACCATTGTAGTAGGAGGAGGAAAAATTATGTTAAGAAAAATCCAGTCGAGTGCCCCGACCGGGGACTGAACCCACAACCTGGGGTTACAAAGCGAGTGACACAACGACCAGGCCAAAAGGCCGGAGCTTTTAGACCGGCCACTTATGCACTCTATATGTACATGTATAAACACATATACTTGCTTGTTTGTTTGATTTGAGGTTTAACGTCCCCGTCAACACTGTAATGGTAATTTTGGTGACGATGTTTCCAATTTTTTGGGACTTTTACCCGACCGACCTTGAGATGAAATGATATCTCAAGCCCTGCCACCCAAAGAAACCAACAGGGTTAATTAGCATTGACGGGCCGACTCGCGCCGCTTTTCCTGGGAAGGCTTAGATCTTCCAAGCGGTTTACCAGTAGTCGTGTGTGGGTCGGTTTCAGCTCTGCGTGGAAGCATCATGCAGCCCATCTATTTCTTAAAGCCCCGATTGGCGGGGGGCCATCATATATACATGTACATATTTATCTAAATACTACAACATGACAATTGTTTGACAGTCTTAATAATAAACTTCCTACAAAACCTCATTACCCTGAAATGCCCTTAGCCACTACCGCGTGTCTTTGTTTGTGGGAGAAAATGGCCGTTAGTGACCAACACAGCGGCACTAAATAAAATCGATTTTTTCGATTGGATGAAACAGCGCTCTTGATTGACAGCTCGGAAACGTCTACTGTAAGCCAATATCAGATGGACGCCCAGCTGAGTGATGCAAAACACACGTCACCTTTGCCCCCCCCCCCCCCCCCCTCATCCCCCACTCCCCACCAACCTCTCATGGGCTTTACAAATTAGATATTTCATTAAATAAGCAGAGAACATTGCTAAACAGTGAAACAAAAATGTAAACAATATGTGATTTAAAACTATAGGTGTCATATGTTCACACAAAATATAGACCCTATATAGCAATTTTATAGTCCCCGGCCATCGGGGCTTGGAGAAATAGATTGGCTGCATGATGCTTCCATCCAGAGCAGAAACTGCCTGCACATGAGTACTGGTAAACCGTTTAGAAGAACTAAGCCTGCTAAGGCCAAGTGGTGCGAGTCGGTGCGTCATAGG
The DNA here is from genome assembly GCA_963580285.1 of Lucinisca nassula. NCBI lineage: Eukaryota > Metazoa > Mollusca > Bivalvia > Lucinida > Lucinidae > Lucinisca > Lucinisca nassula. Next base: position 28,491,855 of record OY757024.1, read on the forward strand.
CACTATAAGTGTCATAGGCTTGAGATGTCTTTAAGTCTCAATCTGTGGATAAAGTCGCACAAAAATGGAAGTGACGTCTCTAAAATGTCCTAAATAATGTTGCAGAGCACGTAAAACATCAAATCAAACAAACATAGCCATTAATGATTAAGAGTCAGAGCTCTAATTAACTACTAAGCCGCAGAGGCCCGTTCCATTTTAAAATATTTTGAACATCTCCAGGTGGCCTTTCTAACGTTAATAGAATGACTGCAAATAGCCATTTTAACGTTTTCTGGCTATTTGCAGTTGACTGCAAATAGCCATTTTAACGTTTTTTGGCTATCTGCAGTTGACTGCAAATAGCCATTTTAACGTTTTCTGGCTATTTGCAGTTGACTGCAAATAGCCATTTTAACGTTTTTTGGCTATTTGCAGTTGACTGCAAATAGCCATTTCAATGTTTTTTGGCTATTTGCAGTTGACTGCAAATAGCCACTCCGTAATTTTAATACTGGTGACTTTTGGTGCATATACCTTTTGTTGAGAACTCTGAAGGCTTGCATATATGATACGTTCTACTGAAAGTATATTTACAGTAAAATTCCTATATTAAGACCACCTTTGGAACTGTTCAAAAGTGGTCTTTAAGACCACTTTTGAACAGTCCCAAAGGTGGTCCTTGACAAGAGGACAGTGTGGCCTGAAAACACAAAGAAAGATTAAGTGCACCCTTCAAAATAATTTGTTTGTTTGATTTGAGGTTTAACGTCCCCGTCAACACTGTAAAGGTCATTTTGGAGACGTTGCTTCCAATTTTGTGGGACTTTTACCCGACATTGAGATGAAATGACATTTCAAGCCCTGTCGCCCAATGAAACCAATAGGGTTTATTAGCATGGACGGTCCGCCTCGCACCGCGGTTCCTGGACAGGCTTAGATCCTCTAAGCGGTTTACCAGTACTAGTGTAGCCCTGTCGCCCAATGAAACCAATAGCGTTTATTAGCATGGACGGTCCGCCTCGCACCGCGGTTCCTGGACAGGCTTAGATCCTCTAAGCGGTTTACCAGTACTAGTGTATGCTTTATAAAGCAAAATTAGTCTTAATTTAAGGTGATCTTAATAGCGGAATTTTACTGTATAAGCACCGACCCAGATGTACGGAGATTAGCTGCAGAGCCAGACAACGCCCCTCCTTCACCACCAGTAACAACCGCAACTGCTGTGAGCAGCAAGAACATAACCTGTAAAGGAAAAACAAGTTATGGAGTATATATAACTTAAGAAGCAAGCCATGTACTGTAACTACACGTACTTTCAATATTGGCCCCATTTGCATCCCCCGCCTCCTTTCCCCTTTTGCCCTGTTTCAGCAGTCTGTCTCAGCCGGGATACCCCAAAACGCAGGCATGAGACTGGAGGACTGCTGAAAAAATCTGAAACCGGAGTGAAAAAATCTGAAACCCCTATCACCCCTCCTTTCCCCTTTTGCCCTGTTTCAGCAGTCTGTCTCAGCCGGGATACGTTTTAAACGGTTATTGTAAGGGCTGGCTAATCGGAGCTGAAAAGATAATCTATAATCAGTCCTGTCATTGCGATCGATAATCGATTAGTAATCGCTAAGATTTTTGTCATTATTTTACCTGTCTGGCTTTCTGTCTGAGCATGACTCTTACCATATGTTGCACTTTACCATATGTATATTTGAACAGACAGGCCTGAGCAAACAGTGTAGACCCAGATGAGACGCCGCATAATGCGGCGTCTCATCAGGGTCTGCACTGTTTGCTACTCATCCAGCTATTTTAGGCATAACTTTGGGTAGTAAATTGTACCTATCAAGTAATCGATTAAAAGGAAATCAGAAATGATAATCATTTTTGTGGAATTTATCGATCGATTAATCGATTATACGATTAATCGTGGCAGCCTTAGTTATTGTGTCGAACAGTTCAGGCCAAGATCAGCGTCTGATCCTACACCATTTGCCATGGGTTGAGCCATTTTCGTAATGAATTTATATTGACTATTGCTACATGTATACTGAGGAAGATTTCAATCATAATCTAATCCTCAGAGTATGTCTCTTGAATTCTTCATCAGGAATATAAGAATCTTATATGGGTGTGAGGGGTGGATGGAAAAATCCGTCCCGAGTGACACTGTCCGGCATCACGAGGCTTGCCGAGTGATGCCGGACAGTGATTCCGAGGGACGGATTTTTCTATCCACCCCTCACACCCATATTGGATTCTTTTTCTTGCATACCTTCCATTTCTTTAAGCGGATTTTAATGCTGCAGTCACTTCGGTTACCAACGTCCGCCATATTGTGTTGGCACTGCAGGAATGTTTAGTGACGTTGCTGTGACGTCAACCTAAACGACGGCGCATGCGAGGTCGTAATCAACCAGTGCATTTATCAAACACGCGATTATATTCGATTTTGGGTCGGAACACCAGGGTCAGAACATAAATTTCTATCCCAGGGTTAAATCACGGATATCCTTGTCTGGTGTGCAAGAATATAAGAATCTGATATGGGGTTCTGTTGTAGATGAGCGTTTCCAACCCGAGGGATGACCGTGCTGAGCGGAACCGAGGCTACGCCGAGGCAGGGTCATCCCGAGGGTTGGAAACGTACATCTACAACAGAACCCAATATTGGATTCTTTTTCTTGCACAACACCTCCGGTTAGTTTTGACAGCTCGCACATGTATATTGTTTACAAAATAAAAGTAGTGCGGAAGTAGTTCCGGCAGTTGAATAGAATTGAAGCGCATTTACACCTAATTGCAAATTTCTGGCCCCAAATCACATTTTCAAACTCAAAGCGGTGACCTTCAGAAGCCCGCCAGTACGATTTCCGTCACAACAGTTAGATGATGTCAAGAGTAAACTTCAAAGAAACAAAACACATCACAGCTGTCAAGATGTTCCAAAAATAGCGTCATAGCTACCTCTTATCTACATGAAAGAACCGCCGCCTAGCCAACCATTTCGCCACAGTTTGACTGACACGACAAAGAACCGCCTACAAAAACTAACCACGTGAGTGGATAAGAAAATGTGACATCGCATTTACTTTTGCGTTAGCAATTTTCTACAGTAAAAGAAAGACAAACTAAAAGGTAGATCCAACTTGGGACATGTGTAACGGGACATGTGTAACATGAACCACACCAATTGATGATAATTTCATCAAAGTGATATTGCGACCAGCAAAGTCTCCGATAAGCCTGCCAACCTACTAAGTCTCATCAAAGATTCACTTTGTCTGTTATGCCTGCTCAGGGTGAATGTTGTCTAGAATAATTTCCCTCTGAAGCGCCTATCAAACTTTTTAAGATGATCGATTGCTTTGATGATCGATTGCCTATATTGTACCTAAATTAATATGTTTTTTTTTTTTTTTGTAGAAAGAAAATAACTTATTTTTTCTGACATTAGTATTATTAAAAATAAAACTAAATCACTTGTTCAATTGACTTTATTTGACGATTTTATCATTTATGATTCAAAGACCTATTGAAAGTGCACGCTTGTCGTTTCAGGCTATATATAAGATCGCAGCGGGATCCAACAAACTAACTAAACTTAAAAGGCCGCGAGGCTAAAACGTTTTTTTCTTTCTTTTTTTTTGTGCCCATCTCACCTGATGTTTAAAAATGTTGGGAAATAAATCAAACGCTTATGACCACTTGCACACCCGGTTTTGATTCTGATCCGTGTTATCATTTCTTTTGTCATTTTACTGCTACCTATTGTAATATCTTTGATATGAGCCATTGATCAAAGGTGCGCAAGTTGTCATTACTGTTTGTTTGATTTGCGGTTTAACGTCCCCGTCAACACTGTAAAGGTCATTTTGGAGACGTTGCTTCCAATTTTGTGGGACATTTACCCGACATTGAGATGAAATGACTTCTCAAGCCCTGTCGCCCAATGAAAATGTAGCAGGTCGACCGTGTGGCTCGGTAGCTCAGTCGGTAGAGTGTTCGCACGGTATGCGAAAGGCCCTGGGTTCGAGTCCCGGTCGAGCCATGTTCTTTTTCCAACCCTGTGACATTTGGTGGCCAGTGTGGGGGTCCAGCACCGCGTCTGAGAGCATGAAATAGTATGAAAATAAGTCTCGCATCCGGACTGGATAGGACTTAGAGATTCGGGACGAATTTCATGAGAAGAGATTCGGTACGAATCTAATTAAGCAGGGGGAAAATGTAGCAGGTCGACCGTGTGGCTCGGTAGCTCAGTCGGTAGAGTGTTCGCACGGTATGCGAAAGGCCCTGGGTTCGAGTCCCGGTCGAGCCATGTTCTTTTTCCAACCCTGTGACAAAACCAATAGGGTTTTAATATTAGCATGGACGGCCCGCCTTGCACCCCGGTTCCTGGACAGGCTTAGATCCTCTAAGCGGTTTACCAGTACTAGTGTGCGGGCCGGATTCAGCTCTGCGTGGTAGCATCATGCAGCCCATATATTTATACCCCCGGCGTATGCCACGGGGGTATATAGTTTTTGTCTTTTCCGTCTGTCTGTCCGTAAACAATTATTTTGTGTCAAAGATATCTCAGGAACTGCTTCACATAGAAACTTGAAATTTTGCACACATGATCAGTATGACTACTTGTATTGTGGGAAAGAAAATAAGGGCCAAGGGGTCAGGCCTTTTAGAGTTATTTTCCTTTGTAGTTCGGCACTGGCCGGGGGTATACGTGCCCCACTGGGCACTTTTGTCTAGTTCTCCAAGCCCCTATTGGCGGGGGCCGGTTGCCATTACTGTTTCAGGTCTTTGAATTTCAACTCGACTTATCAGGATATTTTTACACAGGCTAGATTATGTCACCATTTCAAATTTCATGCTCGGATAAGCAGGGGGTGGAATAGGTTGGCCCGAAATACCCCAGCCGAGTGACGTACTTTTACCATTTGCTGAGGAGTACCCGACGCACACACCACATTAACACCACCCCCGGCAAACCCCACTTTATATTGGGAAAAAGTGGAGTTAACACGGGTATACATTACTTTTCTTATCATTAGGATAACTTGCCTTTATGAGATAAGGTCAAGAAAATGGCATGTATCAAGTGATAATTGGTAATAGTTTTCTTATTTCTGCCCAAAACATAAATTGTGGGTACTCGTTATAACCACCTCATTGTCCGCCCAAAACATAGATTGTGGATACGCCTTTATAACTGCGATATTGACGAGTATCCACAATCTCTGTTTTGGGGCAGAGATAAGACAACGATGTATACTTCTGTAAACCCCACTTTTCCCTATATTAAGCGGGGTTTACCAGAGTATAGATTTCATTGACTTGTTAACATAATGTTTCTACTCCGATGTGGGTGCTCGTTAGAACCGCCACATACTCACTGAGGCGGTTCTAACGGAGGTCCTAACGAGCACCTATTAAGAACTTTGTCATCCGATAAATGCCATTGCTAGAGCCATGGAACGAAGCAGTGTATTGCTTAGGTACGTTATCCTAATGGAACACGCCATATTCTTTCTTACCCCTAGTGAAAACTAATGATTGAACTGGATGACGGGTCAAGTCAATACTGTAAATGTCATTTTAAAGACGTTGCTTCCAATTTTGTGGGACTTTTACCCGACATTGAGATGAAATGACATCTCAAGCCCTGTCGCCCAATGAAACCAATAGGGTTTATAAGAATGGACGGCCCGATACACATCGATTTGCCTGGGCAGGCTTAGATCCTCTAAGTAGTTTACCAGTACTCGTGTGTGGGTCGGATTCAGCTCTGCGTTAAAGCACCATGCAGCCCATATATTTCTCCAAGCCCCGATGGGCGGGGGCCGGCAGATGTATTGGTGCATTGTCATGAAAACGTTTTAGTCGGGGACACTGATACGTTCTCCGACTAAAAAAGAACATAAAGGAATACTGTGAAATGAGACTCTAAAATGCGTCACGTTAACATTCGGAACAAGACGGAACAGGAGTTCCAGAAAAGCATACCCTTTTTGGATGCCCATGACGAGTAACTCGGTTTGCACCAAACAAAGACTCTGGAATGATTATAATGTCCACCAAGTTCACCATCAAGTGACTCAATGATCTGAGGGCTCATATAAGTACAAAAGCAAACAAAGTTTACGCAACAAAGCACGGCATATGACCAGAGTTGCCACGATGTTAACGAAATACATGAATTAATTATAATATAATAATAATAAATTAATAATAATAATGATAATAATAATAATACCTATAATTGTTTTCAAAGAAAGCAGTTGTCCCCAATCAGCCAGCCTGAATGTTTTAAGACATGACCTTTAAAATGAGATCAAGGTCATCCAGACTTATTCAATGCATTGGCCTGTAGCAATGATAGATCTATGCAAGTTTGATGAGAATCCCCCTAAGATACTTTGCAAACAAGCCTACCGTGACTGAAATTTGACAAGTTTAGACCCAAACTGACCTTGAAAAGGTCATGGTCTCCAAATCTGAATCAACTCTTTATCTATTCCAGTGCTATGCCTTTCTGATGGGAATCTATCCAACGTTTCCTGCGATAACGCGCACTCATGTAGGATTTGACTGAAATTTAATGATTTTAATCCTTTGCTGACCTTACAAATAAGGTCAAGATCACAAACCTATTCAACTATTTGACTTGTCACAGTGATGTTTACAAACAAGTCTGGAAAGAATCTTCCAAAAGGTTCCTGATATAAAATACACACACACACTTAATTTGGCTTAAATTTGCCCTGTGGTGACCTTGAAAATGAGATTAATGTCACTAAACTCTAATCAGCTCTTAAGCATATTTCAATGAAGTGTCACTGCAAGTTTAATGAAAATCCTTCAACAGATACATACAAGATTAATTAGGCTGAAGTTTGCCCATTTTAATCCCATGGTGACCTTGAAAAAAAAAGTCAATGTAAACAAAATTTGATCACCTCCTACGCTAATTCCAATGATATATTCCTGCAAGTTTGATGAAAATCCGCTAACCCGTTCAAGAGTTAATGTGCGCACAAGAAATTGTCACGTCCACGCTAACGCCAACGAGATACACACCGACAACAGTATGTCCCTCTTCATCGCTGGTGGGGGCACATAATATAAAATAGACACCTCTTTCCTAAAATTGGAAATAGACTTGTCCAAACTGTGAGGGAACGGGCCTCCGTGGCCTAGTGGTTAAGAGCGCTGACTCTTGATCATTAGGTCTCTCACCGCTGTGGTTCGAGCCTCGCTCGGGTCACATGTGAGACGCCAAGTTCTGCAACGGAAGGTCAGGTGGTTTTTCTCCGGGTACTCCGGTTTTCGCCCACCTCTGATTAACGATCGGCTCGATATGAGTGAAATAATCTTGAAAGGGTCGTAAAACCAAAAAAAAAAAAAAAAACACTGTGAGGGGACATCAAACCGACCAGGTTTGGAGAATCTTTAATATGCGCCGAATAAAGGAAGCGGCTGAATGAATCCGTATGTACACAGAAAAAAATTGTTTGGCATACAGTGTTTCCGATTATGAGCCGGGGCAGAGCATTTCCTATAAGATCGCCTGTACGTCCAGCGAAGCAGGCGGACAGCGAAGACTCTGACCTGACTGTGTGTATGCACAGGCTGATCAGTCTTCTCTGGGCGCACATACAATATTATAGGAAATGCTGTGCCCCGGCTCATATCGCTCTTGCAGGTCATGCAAACAAACTGTGTTCCAGTCATGTACAAATTCTTGTTTTTCCCGAGATCTGCATTGGGATGGACGCGTGAGGGTGGAAATGAATGTGTCGGCAACACTTTGTCATGCAGAACGGATCATTAGCGTATTTGCGAACAGCGAAGACTCAGATGATCCTGCGCACCCATGCTGTCTCGTCAGTGTTCAATGTTCGCACACCAGAAAGAGCAACAGCGCTGCCCTCATAAGAGGCTGTGCCTTCACCTTTATGTTTTGACTTTACGGAGATACGCTGAAGACATTTTTGCGTCACGCCGCTTGGATTATTAAAATTCAATTTAGTATTTTATGACATAAACTTCAGTTCGTAATCTCTAAGTGTCCGCCAGATGTAAACTCAAAATGTCAGTAAATATTCTGATTCAAGAAAAGGAGGTGATCGCTCGATTGATTTTCGTTTCATTCTATTTTTATTTATTTATTTATTTATTTTTATTTTTTTAGTCATGCGGTCATCTTGAACGTCAAGTAAGCCTGTCAGTTGAAGTGATGAATGTCACGTACACGTGATGGGCGGTTCTAAGACTTGCTGTAATCAGATTGGCTGAGTCGAACCGCTTGCGTACAACGATTCGTGTTACTAGATGCAGCATGAAAGGATGCCGTTTTGTTTGAGATATTGTTTTCGAAGGTCACCGCTTTGAGTTTGAAAATGCGATTTGGGGCTAGAAATTTGCAATTAGGTGTATGTTAGTTGCCTGGGTCGGAACACCAGGGTCAGAACATAAATTTCAATCCCAGGGTAAAATCACGGATTTCCTTGTCTGGTGTGCAAGAAAAAGCTTGTTCAACACTAGGCTTAGAAAGGCATATGGCTATTTTGACTCCATACTCCTAAATGTGTTACATGTGGGTTTACGGCATCCCGCAAACCCCCATGCTGACAAGACAACCGGGCGTGATCTCTGACAGGTGTACGAGCAGCTGTGGGGTAAGGCACAAGAAAGATATCAATGAATGACATGAATTATTTACAGTATCTATATACAACACTACTAACACAAAACATCACATTTAGTTGCTTCTGAAGCCCACTCACGACGTCCGCCCCGAAGGCAAAACAATGTTCTGTGCTCGGAACGGGTGACGTAAATGCCTACAGAAGCAAACAACAAAAACAACAACAAAGTAAAAAAACAAAAACAAAAAAAAAAACAAAAAAACACAAGACGCGACTGGCCAGTATATAAGTTCACTTAGGGTGAACCCCCCTCTCGCGCACTGGTGTGAACTAGTTTGTCGACCTTGGTGTCGACCACAGGTTGATATGTATCATTTATCGATCAACGAACTTGGAAGTCCCGGTAACTTCTTCGTTTGAATCGCTTGCAGGTTACGACCTGTTTAGAATGGTCCCAGGTTGACCTGTTTATTTTTGCTACGACATCTGTTATTGGGTTTGTCCGCGTTTGCTGGACTCTAACCGACAGCGTCGTACCAGTACCTGCTGCTATCTTGCAGGGAGCAGCAGGTCGCCACACATTGTTGTGCCTGCAAATTACGATACTCGGACTAAGATACAGTTCACAAAACATACATGCTATATCATGATCCCCCTCCCGGAGAAGTAAGAATATGTTCATGCATATACCGTTATTGCGCATGCGCCGACCAGACACACAGGCTGATTAGTGTATGCGACAAATAACTGCACAGCAGAACTCAACTTGCTTGTGCATCAAATTATTAGCACCCAGCGCTTGACACAAGAATACACAAAGTCTATGTTTCTTTACTAAGCACTACAGAAATCAATTAATGCTCACTACTACTGAGCATAATACTCATCAAATTCGTGCTCACTACATTATCAAAAGTAAGAGGCAATTGAACAGACCACGCCTTTGCGCTACCTGGTCAGCCGCCAATTACAGGAAACATAACAAACTCTATTTCATATCCTTCTCCGCGACACGGCTCACAAATATAGCTATTCACAAATTCATTACATTAACAACAGATAGAAACTAGAAACAGAAAGATTTTCATCTATTCTGCACAACATTTGTTAGTGTCTCATAAGGGCCAACACTGTTTGCCGTAAATTCTCTCTGTATTTGGTAGGCACCACGTCATAACCGTCCTCGTGACGCTAATGACACAGCTGACGTCACCCACGCCGCTCAGGCCGTTATGACGTGTGGCGACCAAATACTCTCACTTATCATCACGTTCTTTATATGTACATACATGCACAAACCGAGTTCTCAGATAAAAACGGCATCATTACAAAATGAACTCGTAATTCTTCTTGAGCAAAATTATTTCTACTCAATATGAACACGCTTGTAAAATCAAATTCATCACGGTTCATCATCACGGATAACCCGACAGGCTCTTGTAAGAGTTTGCCCTGATGATGAAGTTATGGTTAAACCCGTCTTAATCTTACGTCCCCTCTACACCTAATATCATAAAGAGACTGGACCACAGTTTTCTAACCACAGCTAGTCAAAAGTCATGGATCAAACAAGTGACCCGGCGTTTATTAATTATATTCTACAAAAGTGGTCTAAAAGCCTAAATGAATCTAGAATGAGCGGGTGTCCAAACTTTACGTCTCACCAACATCTAGGGTCAGAATGAGACCGGACCTCGCTTAAAAAGACTCATTCTACTTCTGGAGAAGCCTGGGATCAATCCTGCGACCTCTGCCTGGCAAAGCTAATAGCCTTATCACTACACCACAGAGGCTTCAAAAGTGAATTCAGAATAGGCTTCAGAAAGTTTGGGTATACTAGAAGTAAACCCCTCCAAAACCTACACGCGTGTTCATACAAAAATAATACTAAACATAGATTTAACATACCTTTCAATATACAGTCGAACTTCAGTGGCTCGAACACCTGAGATTACTGTAAGGAGGCACAACGAGATACTTTTAGACATCTTTTCGGTGTTCTATAATGAAAATGTATGCTGTGTGTACTCATTAGAATCGCCTCATCGAGGCGATTCTAATGAGTACACACAGCATACATTTGCAGGATAAAGACTAAAATTTCCTTAATTATCCCCCACTATTTCTTGTGTAGAAGATTTCGCTAGGGGCTCAAGAATGGGTTCGACTCATCCATGGTAAACGAGCCATCGGTGTTCGAGCCATCGGAGTTCTACTGTACTCTTATTGTCCCGTCACCATGTTGTGTTCATTCGTTACAACTTGACCTGCTGCTGAATGTTGTTCGTTTTTCAGGGTTTTTATATCTATGAATACTACCGGAAAATCATGCATACTCATATTAGCTCGCTAAAATCGTGGCGAGGTGAAGATACCGTCCACAATTAAAGCCAGATAGCAAAAATCGAGTAGATAATGGATTCGCGTTCAAATAGTATTTCCCATAGGGAAAAAAAATGATGAAACGACCCTATAAATCAATGGCATGACTCCCGTCAAAACGAACACACACACAACACGTGACTGGAATGAAAATTATATATGGCAAAATTTGGCGGTTGGCGATTTTTAGGCAAATTTTATAGAAATCAGTCTATAGCGGCCCCCTGTATTGTAAAAACAGATCTCCACAAACCACTCATGCATACATCGTATGATATGTGCATGCTTGTGCATGGATCAGCATGTTTTGCCCACCGTATTTCACCTAAAATACCCTACTCGCACCGCCTTACCATATACCTACTGAAATAATTTAGATGTGCATAAGCACCAGAGAGGTTTCCTATTCCATCTCGTAACAAAAAGATCCTTAAAATATCACACGAGTGTTTGTGTGTTTGTTTGTATTGGAGTTTAACGGCCCCGTCAACACTATTTAGGTCATTTTTGAGCCGGTCAGTTTACCTATGGCAGGCTGATACGTAAGGCGTTAACCAGTACAGTGCGCATCATTTTGCAAGAAACTGACATCTGCCCTTCTTGATTCATCGAGTGTATTATCCTTATAGTTCAATAAAGCTCGAATAGTATACATCACGAAAACACGCCTATATAACTTTGAACCCTTTGGACCCCACTTTTATATAGTAAAAAAGAAGTGAAGGCAATAATCAGGAATCGATACCATTAACCCACAACTCCCATCAGTGACACCAAGACCCTAATGGAAACATCACTAAAGGAAAGCCAAAAGGACAGCTACTTTCCCACAAAATGGCCAATTGGCTATACAAAGCAAAATAATGTAAGCGATACACACACTCAAAGTTTACTGAGGTTTACAGGGGTAAACCTTGTTTTTCTATTTCATTGAGGCGGTTCTAACCACAATCTACATTTTGAGCAGAAATAAGAAAAATATCACAATTTTTCATCTGAACTGTCGATTCTTTTTTTGCGGTAAAGTTTACAGTATATTTGTATAGGCGTGTTTTCGTAATGAGAAGAATGACGGGCCTCCGTGGACTAGTGGGTAAGAACACTCACTCTGAATCATGAACACTCTCACAGCTGTGGTTGCTCCTCGCTCGGGCCACTGCATGTGGGACGCCAAGTTCTGCAACGGAAAGTCAGGTGGTTTTTCTCTGCGTACTCCGGTACGATCGGCTCAAAATAAGTGAAATAATCTTGAAAGGGGCCGTAAAAAACAATTCTAGAAGAATGAAGTAAACCAGTTACCATGAGCGTGGCATTCATTTTCTCAAGTCACAAGTTCGTTTCCTGTACATAACGCCGGTAGTAGGCTGACATAAATGTAAAAGCTCAGCTGTGTCATGGGACATTGAACATACTTTGAAACTGTTTCTGCAGAAATCTAACGGGCGGTCTAAAGTTCTAAACTATCGTTGGTTGGTTGGTTGTTTTGAGGTTTAACGCCCCCGTCAACACTGTATAGGTCATTTTCGAGACGTTGCTTCCAATGTTGTGGGACTTTTACCCGACATTGAGTTGAAATGACACCTCAAGCCCTGTCGCCTGATGAAACCAAAAGGGTTTATTACATGTAGGAAGGACGGTCCGACTCGCACCGCTTTGCCTTGACAGGCTTAGATGCGCTAAGCGGTTTACCAGTACTCGTGTGCGGTCGGTTTCAGCTCTGCGTGGAAGCATCATGTTGCCCATCTATTTCTCCAAGCCCCGATGTGCGGGGACCGACTCTAAGCTATCGTGCATGAGTTTTCCCTGTAATGTTTGTATGAAAACTCAGACTGACTTTTGGTCAAAAGAATGGTTCAGGTCAGAGTATACCATAAGACAGGTTGTGTCACAGGGCCGCGGGTAGTTTAATCATTGTGAAGCCAATAAAAAATCAACTCAAAATGTTGACTGCTTTTGTCAGCTTCTGCTTCTAGCAGGAAACTTTTCAAACACAGTTCTGCATACAGGCCCGCCAAACAACGTGGACGCGATCAGACTGCCCCCAAAGCTGTGTCAACGTTGTTTGCAGACGAAGCAGCAGACGACTGCGGACGACGGGTTAAGGTAATTAGGTACACCTCCATATTTCCCGCCATTTTCTTTTTCGGGACGTTATGTTCGTTTTGCTGTTCACTAAGCTTCTCTGAAAAGGGGACCTACTCTTTAGGGAAAGAACTTACTCATGTGAAGGGAATTATTACCGGCATTAAGCGTTGACGCCCATTGGCGTAATATTGAAAACTTTCCGGCCCCGTGGGAATAGTTTCCTGCTCAATAAAACACATATTCTTCCGTGTAATCAATCAACATATTTGGATTTCCATGTTAATTTACATGTTTGATCTTTGGTCGCACATCAATTTCCAAGGACACAGCACGAGATACATGTAGGTCTAATTTAACGAGCATCCCCAGGCCCTAGGATGAATATAGTTCTTTAGGGTGAATAGTTTATACTAATTTATTTTTAATTCGATTGCGATGAAAGCTTCAAGCTTATTGAATCGCTCCCGAGCACTCATTCCGGGTGTTTTCACGCGCGCGCGAGAGAGAGGCAGTGACCTTTACACCACTGCTACCCATTTACATGTCCTGGAAAAATAAGACAAATATTTGAGCGATTTTGGTACTTATCGCCTATGCGAGCAGCGAAGGTTCAGGCGAGCCTGCGCATCCGCGCAGTCTCGCCAGAACCTTCGCTGCTCGCTCATACAAGCAGTGAATCAAGAGGAACCTTCAGACAGAAAGCCATATCCCTGGCCCCTCTGAATGGCTGGGCATGCGCAGTTAAAAATTGTCATGACGGAATGCTCGAAGACACAAATTCGCTTGGCAGGGCTCATTTGAAAAAGTCGTCTGCGGAAAAATACCCATCAGACAGAGCGTTAATACAGGCCGCCTCATCGTCTTGTACATACGCTGTTGACAAAGAGGCTATCTGTACCAGTCGACATAGCTGGAGGGGATAACCTCGTTCTCCTGGGGTCAAGATCCCCACTTGAATTAGCGGAGAGAGTTGATGAAAAAGATATTTCTTTATCAGTCTTCTCCAAAGAATGTTTCCTATCTCCCTGGGATCGAACATGCGACCTCCAGACGCGCATCCGACGGAGCCACCGAGTCTGGCGAATCAGCTGAAGTAGGAACCGGTCTGTTTCATGATTAACCTGTGGCTGGGCTAAGACTCTAACTTAAGCAAGAGATACGTGTCGTAAGCTCCTTGCTTGACATTACGTAAGCACGCCTATACAAAAGCATTGTAGAGTTTACCGCCAAAAAACTACAATTTTGAGACGAAAATTGTGGATTTTTATACGCCCATCGTATTATGTTATGCCCCCCCCCCCCCCCGCGGCGTCCGTCCGTCCGTGTTCGTTTCCGGATAATTCCTCCTACAGTTTACATCCGATCAAGCTGAACCTTTATTACTATAGCCTTAGACCATGATGCGGGGCAGCGCATTTTGTTTCGAAGTAACGGTCCACCAAATATTAATACAGTTATGCCCATTTGATTTTTTTTGTAAACTTTTGGTTTCCGGATAACTCTTCCTACAGTTTAGACGGCCTCGGTAGCTCAGTCGGATGCGCGTCTGACTAGTGACAAGGTGGACGCGGGTTCGATTCCTGCTGGGGTCGGCAACATTCTTTCGTTGAGATTGATCATGAAATCTTTTCTGCGGTCATTCTCTCCCTTCCGCTGAGTCAAGAAGGGCAGTTGTCAGTTTCTGGCGAAAGAATGTGCACTGTACTGGTTAACCGCTTACGTATAAGTCTGCCCAGGTAAAGTGTGGATAGGTAAACTGACCGGCTCAAAATTGACCTAAAATAGTATTGACTGGGCCGTTAAACCCCAATTCAAACAAACAAATCCTCCTACAGTTTACATCCGATCAAGCTGAAATTTCATGCATAGTTATTCCATGATGTGGGGCAGCGCATATTGTTTCGAGGTTACGGTCGACCAAATAATAATAAAGTTATGTCCCTTTGAATTTTTTGTTAACTTTTTGTTTCCGGATTACTCCTCCTACAGTTTACATCCGATCAAGCTGAGTTAGACCATGATGTTGGGCAGCGCATATTGTTTCGAGTTTACAGTCCACCAAATATTTATAGAGTTATGTACCTTTGAAATTTTTGGTAACCTTTCGTTTCCGGATAACTCCTCTTACACTTTACATTCGATCAAGCTGAAACTCCATACATAGTTAAACATGATGTGGGGCAGCGCATAATATTGTTTCGAGGTTATGGTCCACCAAATAATAATAGAGTTATGCCCCTTTGACGTTTTTGTAAACTTTTCGTTTCCGGATAACTCCTCCTATATACAGTTTAAATCCGATCAAGCTGAAACTTCATCCATAGTTAGACCATGATGTGGGGCAGCGCATATTGTTTCGAGGTTATGGTGCACCAAATAATAATAGGGTTAAGCCCCTTTGGAAGATTCTGTAAACATTTTGTTTCCGGATATCTCCTACATTTTAGATCCGATGCTGTTGAAACTTTACGTACAGTAAGACCATGATATGAAACGGTGATTATTATTTTGAGGTTGCGGTCTGCCAAATATTACAAGAGTTATACCCCTTTCACAGATTTTTTTACAGATTCCATTTCTGGATAACTCCTCTTACATTTTACATCTGATGAAGCTGAAACTTTAGATGTAGTAAGACCATGATGTGGAACAGTGCATATTATTTTGAGGTTACCGTCCGCCAAATATTACCACAGTTATTCCCCTTTCACATATTTTTCAAAACATATTTTGTTTCCGGATAATGCCTCCCACATTTTACATCTGATGAAGCTGAAACTTTACGTATAGTTAGAATATGATGTGGAGCAGCGCATATTATTTCAAGGTTACAGTCTACCACTTATTGCCAGAGTTATGCCTCTATTATTTTGAGGTTATGGTCCACCAAATATTACCGACCATGACAATTGGTTGGAGACAGGTAGTTTGAGCCATTGAGAGTTATTAATAGTGCCAGGTAAGAATATATGGAGCACATATTGTTCCTTGGTTACATTCCACAAACCCAAACTTGTACAACAGTCAGTATATATACATGTATATGTGCCATCTTACTAATTGCCACGGGCGTATAATGTCCCGCTTGCGGAGCTCTTGTTCTTATTTCTGCTCAACATATAGATTGAGGCGATTCTAACGAGTACCCACATTCTATATTTTAGAAATAAGAAGAACTAGATAAATATACCCCGGTCAGTGTCATCGCCTAGGCTGAAAATAGCAATGTCAAAAACTTCTTTGCATATACGGGCCATATTCCATATAAAAGGTAATGCTATAGAGATATCCTAGAAGCCTACGTGGTGCAGTGGTTACGCTACTCGCCTTGTAAACCAGGGATCGCAGGATCGATCCCGGGCTTCTCCAGACTTTGGATGAGTCTTTAAACCGAGGTCCCGTCTCCGTATGACCTTAGCTGTTGGTGGGACGTAAAACTAAAACTCACTCACTCACTATAGAGATACCCTGTACCAAATACGAATAGAATCTTACATGGTTACAGCGATATCAGTAATGAAAAAGGTTTAACACAAAACTTTGACGTAGAAGTTGACGAACGGATGGACAGCCCACCAAAGGGCTTGACCCAGGAGCTTAGATAATCCATATGAATGATATTGCTATAGAGATATCCTTTACCAAATATGATGAGAATCTAACCTGTGGTTATAGAGATATGAGCAATCAAAAAGGTTTAACGTAAAACTTTGACGTAAACGTTGATGAACGGACGGACGGATAGACAGCCCACGGGCTTGACCCGGGAGCTTAGATATTCCAAATAAAAGGTAATGCTATAGAGATACCCTGCACCAAATATGAAGAGAATCCAACATGTGGTTACAGAGATATAAGGAATCAAAAAAGGTTTGGGAGCTTCGATTCCTGATCATTGCCTCCACTTCTATTTAACACAAAAAATTTGACGTAAAAGTTGACAAACGGACGGACAGCCCACCCACGGGCTTGACCCAGGGGCTTAGATATTCCATATGGAAGGTAATGCTAGAGAGATATGCGTTACCAAATATGAAGAGAATCAAACATGTGGTTAAGGAGATATGAGCAATTAAAAAGGTTTAACGAAAAACTTTGACGTAATGGTTGACGAACGGAAAGACAAAACCTTTAATTTTAATACCCCCTGACATACTTCGTATTCCGGGGGTATAATAAGGTTTATCCCTGTAAACCCCAGTTTCACTATATAAAAGTGGGGTTCAATGGGTCACTCAATTTATATAGACGTGTTTTCGTGATTAGGTCTTATACGGACACGACCTTTCTCAGCTGTGCTGATAATCAAGGAAATTAACGCGTACAACACAGAAAATACAAGGCCTCAACTGGCGACATCTAATCCATAGAAAAAGAAAAATAGAAAAAGGGGGTAGTGTATTTCATTTTCAAAAAGGACCAAATTATTATCGTTTTTATTTTACAAAATTTATATAAACGTGTTCACAATAAATTTGCAATTTTACTCCCGCTGGCACAGAATAGAAATATCAATGGTAACAGGACACTTCGGCCCTAAAACCACCTCGGCCCCTAGACACTTCGGCCCCTAGACACCTCGGCCCCACATAAAATTGAAACCCTAGACGGGTCGGCCCCTTGACACCTCGGCCCCTAGACACGTCGGCCCCATATACCTAGACACTTCGGCCCCACTTTGCTTTTCACGGGGCTTCCACTTAAATAAGAGATCAGGTTGGATGCCCGATGATTTTTTTTTATTTTTATTTGCTGATTTGATTATTTTGATAGGGAGCCTCGAATATTTGAATATATATATATATATATATATATATATATATATATATATATATATATATATATATATATATATATATATATATATATATATATATATATATATATATATATATATATATATATATATATATATAATATAATAACGTTACTAATTAGAAAATCTATTTGAAATTTCCCCTCTTTTATTTCAATGTATAATTCTTATTGCATTGCGGCATGCTTTAGAGCAGGCTCTTTTTCCTACTTTTCTGCTCTTTTGATCATCTATAGGTTTTTTTTATTATCCGAAATAATTCCACACCGCTAAAACACTTTTTAAATTAATTTCAATAAGTTATCCTTACTAATTGGATGGAAATCTGGATGGATCGGTGGTTAGGGCCGTACAACAACAACAACAACAAAAAAAAAAACATTTCTTGGTTTCGTCAACCATGGCTATGATGAGGGATAATCTTATATTTGTTAACATATTTATATATTTATTTAATTAATTATCAGTTATCCGGCCTCGGTAGCTAAGTCGGATGCGCGTGTGACTGGTGATCAGGAGGACGCGGGTTCGATACCTACCGGGGTCGGCAACTTTCTTTCGTGGAGACTGATTATGAAATCTTTTCTTCCGTCATTCTCTCCCTTCTGCTGATTCAAGAAGGGCAGTTGTCACTTTCTGGCGAAAAAAATATGCACTGTAATGGTTAACCGCTTACGTATAAGCCTGCCCAGCTTAAGTGTGGATAGGTAAACTGACCGGCTCGAAAATGAACTAAAATAGTGTTGACTAGGCCGTTAAACTCCAATACAAACAAACAATTTATTTATTTATTTATTTATTAGGTAATCATCAGTGTTCAGGTTCGCTGAACTAGAATTATCCTCGTAAGTAATGTATGCATGCAATTCAAAAACTTCATGAAAAACGGTGCAGATCCGGTTCAGAGGGCAGAAGCAATCTGATCAGGATCTACACTGTTGCAAAGATAAGAATTATCGTGTTCAGCGGGGTAAGGATTAATGAATTTCAGGTTAATACACTATTAAGCAAAAAGTTTTACAAGAACAATTAATTATTGACTTAAATTAGTAAAGTGTGAAGCTCAATAAACAACCAGGCGTTACTAATCCCTTTACCCCAATAAAGAGATCCTTGATGATAAACAGATCATTGTTATCAATTTTCACACATTTGATTGTCATTGTAGCTCTTATTAAAGACAGTAACGAGTATATTGTATACTTTATATGTCCGTGAAGTTGGCTGCCAGTTGCAAGTTGCCAGTTTCCTATTCAATCGGCAACTGGCAAATGGCATCTAACTTCACAGCGTGGCTGCCAATTCGCAAATTCTATTGAATTGGCAACTGGGAGCCAGATGCCAATTCGATTTGAGAGGGTTTAAGAGTATAAAAACTGAATAGGCAACTGGCAAACGGCAACCAGTTGCCTATTCGACAATCCTAGTGAATTGGCAACTGGCAACTGGCAAACAGCTGCCAATTCGATTTAAGACGGTTTTAGAGTATAAGAAATGAATAGGCAACTGACAAACGGCAACCAGATGCCAATTCGCGAATTCTATTGAATTGGCAACTGGCAACCGGCAGCCAGCTGCCAATTCGCTAATTCTATCGAATTGACAACTGACAACTGGCAGCCAGCTGCCAATTCGATTTGAGACGATTTTAGAGCATAAGAACTGAATAGGCAACTGGCAACCGGCAGCCAGCTGCCAAATCGCTAATTCTATTGAATTGGCAACTGGCAACTGGCAGCCAGCTGCCAATTCGATATCAGACGATTATAGAGCATAAGAACTGAATAGGCAACTGGCAACCGGCAGCAAGCTGCCAATTCGCTAATTCTATTGAATTGGCAACTGCCAACTGGCAGCCAGCTGCCAATTCGATTTGAGACAGTTTAAGAGTACAACAACTGAATAGGCAACTGGCAAACGGCAAACAGTTGCCAATTTGACAATCCTAGTTAATTGGCAACTGGCAACTGGCAGCCAGCTGCCAATTCGATTTGAGACGGTTTTAGAGTATATGAACTGAATAGGCAACTGGCAAACGGCAACCAGATTCCAATTGGCTAATTTCATTGAATTGGCAACTGGCAACTGGCAGCCAGCTGCCAATTCGATTTGAGACAGTTTAAGAGTACAACAACTGAATAGGCAACTGGCAAACGGCAACCAGTTGCCAATTCGACAATCCTAGTGAATTGGCAACTGGCAACTGGCAGCCAGCTGCAAATTCGATTTGAAACGGTTTTAGAGTATACGAACTAAATAGGCAACTGGCAAACGGCAACCAGATGCCAATTGACTAATTCTATTGAATTGGCAACTGGCAACTGGCAGCCAGCTGCCAATTCGATTTGAGAGGGTTTAAAAGTATAAAAACAATTCGACAATCCTAGTGAATTGGCAACTGGCAACTGGCAGCCAGATGCCAATTCGATTTGAGACGATTTTAGAGCATAAGAACTGAATAGGCAACTGGCAACCGGCAGCCAGCTGCCAATTCGCTAATTCTATTGAATTGGCAACTGGCAGCCAGCTGCCAATTCGATTTGAGACAGTTTAAGAGTACACCAACTGAATAGGCAACTGGTAAACGGCAACCAGTTGCCAATTAGACAATCCTAGTAAATTGGCAACTGGCAACAGGCAGCCAGCTGCCAATTCGATTTGAGAGGGTTTAAAAGTATAAAAACAATTCGACAATCTTAGTGAATTGGCAACTGGCAACTGGCAGCCAGATGCCAATTCGATTTGAGACGATTTTAGAGTATAAGAAATGAATAGGCAACTGGCAAACGGCAACCAGATGCCAATTCGCTAATTCTTTTGAATTGGCAACTGGCAAATGGAAGCCAGCTGCCAATTCGATTTGAGAGGGTTCAAAAGTATAAAAACTGAATAGGCAACTGGCAAACGGCAACCAGTTGCCAATTCGACAATCCTAGTGAATAGGCAACTGGCAACTGGCAGTCAGCTGCCAATTCGATTTGAGACGGTTTTAGAGTATAAGAAACGAATAGGCAACTGGCAAACCGCAACCAGCTGCCGATTCGCTAATTCTATTGAATTGGCAACTGGCAAATGGCAGCCAGCTGCCAATTCGATTTGAGAGGGTTTAAGAGTATAAAAACTGAATAGGCAACTGACAAACGGCAACCAGTTGCCAATTCGACAATTCTAGTGATTTGGCAACTGGCAACTGGCAGCCAGCTGCCAATTCGATTTGAGTCGGTTTTAGAGTATAAGAAATGAATAGGCAACTGGCAAAACGCAACCAGATGACAATTCGCTAATTATATTGAATTGGCAACTGGCAACCGGCAGCCAGCTGCCAATTCGATTTGAGACGATTTTAGAGCATAAGAACTGAATAGGCAACTGGCAACCGGCAGCCACCTGCCAATTCGCTAATTCTATTGAATTGGCAACTGGCAGCCAACTGCCAATTCGATTTGAGACAGTTTAAGAGTACAACAACTGAATGGGCAACTGGCAAATGGCAACCAGTTGCCAATTCGACAATCCTAGTGAATTGGCAACTGGAAACTGGCAGCCATGAGCCAATTCGATTTGAGATAGTTTTAGAGTATACGAACTGAATAGGCAACTGGCCAACGGCAACCAGATGCCAATTCGCTAATTCTATTAAATTGACAACTGGCAGCCAGCTGCCAATTCGATTTAAGCGGGTTTTAGAGTATATAAACTGAATAGGCAACTGGCAAACGGCAACTAGTTGCCAATTCGACAATCCTAGTGAATTGGCAACTGGCAACTGGCAGCCAGCTGCCAATTCGATTTGAGAGGGTTTAAGAGTATAAGAAATGAATAGGTAACTGGCAAACGGCAACCAGATGCCAATTCGCAAAATCTATTAAATTGGCAACTGGCAACCGGCAGCCAGATGCACACTCGCTAATTCTACTGAATTGGCAACTGGCAGCCAGCTGCCAATTCGATTAGAGACGATTTTAGAGCATGAGAACTGAATAGGCAACTGGCAACTGGCAGCCAGCTGCCAATTCGCTAATTCTATTGAATTGGCAACTGGCAACTGGCAGCCAGCTGCCAATTCGATTTGGGAAGGTAAAAAAGTACAAAAACTGAATAGGCAACTGGCAAACGGCAACCAGTTGCCAATTCGACAATCCTAGTGAATTGGCAACTGGCAACTGGCAACTGGCAGCCAGCTGCCAATTCGATTTTAGACGGTTTTAGAGTATACGAACTGAATAGGCAACTGGCAAACGGCAAACAGATGCCAATTGGCTAATTCTATTGAATTGGCAACTGGCAACTGGCAGTCAGCTGCCAATTCGATTTGAAAGGGTTTAAAAGTATAAAAACAATTCGACAATCATAGTGAATTGGCAACTGGCAACTGGCAGCCAGCTGCCAATTCGATTTGAGACGATTTTAGAGCATAAGAACTGAATAGGCAACTGGCAACCGGCAGCCAGCTGCCAATTCGCTAATTCTATTGAAATGGCAACTGGCAACTGGCAGCCAGCTGCCAATTCGATTTGAGTCAGTTTAAGAGTACACCAACTGAATAGGCAACGGGCAAACGGCAACCAGTTGCCAATTCGACAATCCTATTTAATTTGCAACTGGCAACTGGCAGCCAGCTGCCAATTCGATTTGAGAGGGTTTAAAACTATAAAAACAATTCGACAATCCTAGTGAATCGGCAACTCGCAACTGGCAGCCAGCTGCCAATTCGATTTGAGACGGTTTTAGAGTACAAGAAATGAATAGGCTACTGGCAAACGGCAACCAGATGCCAATTCGCTAATTCTGTTGAATTGGCAACTGGCAAATGGAAGCCAGCTGCCAATTCGATTTGAGAGGGTTTAAAAGTATAAAAACTGAATAGGCAACTGGCAAACGGCAACCAGTTGCCAATTCGACAATCCTAGTGAATAGGCAACTGGCAGCCAGCTGCCAATTCGATTTGAGACGGTTTTAGAGTATAAGAAATGACTAGGCAACTGGCAAACCGCAACCAGATGCCAATTCGCTAATTCTATTGAATTGGCAACTGGCAACCGGCAGCCAGCTGCCAATTCGCTAATTCTATTGAATTGGCAACTGGCAACTGTCAGCCAGCTGCCAATTCGATTTGAGAGGGTGTAAGAGTATAAAAACTGAATAGGCAACTGGCAAACGGCAACCAGTTGCCAATTCGACAATCCTAGTGATTTGGCAACTGGCAGCCAGCTTCCAATTCAATTTGAGACGGTTTTAGAGTATAAGAAATGAATAGGCCACTGGCAAACGGCATCCAGATGCCAATTCGCTAATTATATTGAATTGGCAACTGGCAAGCGGCAGTAAGCTGCCAATTCGCTAATTCTATTGAATTGGCAACTGGCAACTGGCAGCCAGCTGCAAATTCGATATGAGACGAGTTTAGAGCATAAGAACTGAATAGGCAACTGGCAACCGGCAGCCAGCTGCCAATTCGCTAATTCTATTGAATTGGCAACTGGCAGCCAACTGCCAATTCGATTTGAGACAGTTTGAGAGTACAACAACTGAATGGGCATCTGGCAAATGGCAACCAGTTGCCAATTCGACAATCCTAGTGAATTGGCAACTGGCAACTGGCAGCCATGTGCCAATTTGATTTGAGATAGCTTTAGAGTATACGAACTGAATAGGCAACTGGCCAACGGCAACCATATGCCAATTCGCTAATTGTATTAAATTGGCAACTGGCAGCCAGCTGCCAATTCGATTTGAGAGGGTTTTAGAGTATAAAAACTGAATAGGCAACTGGCAAACGGCAACCAGTTGCCAATTCGACAATCCTAGTGAATTGGTAACTGGCAACTGTCAGCCAGCTGCCAATTCGATTTGAGACGGTTTTAGAGTATAAGAAATGAATAGGCAACTGGCAAACGGCAACCAGATGCCAATTCGCAAAATCTATTGAATTGGCAACTGGCAACCGGCAGCAAGCTGCACACTCGCTAATTCTATTGAATTTGCAACTGGCAACTGGCAGCCAGCTGCCAATTCGATTAGAGACGATTTAACAGCATACGAACTGAATAGGCAACTGGCAACTGGCAGCCAGCTGCCAATTCGCTAATTCTATTGAATTGGCAACTGGCAACTGGCAGCCAGCTGCCAATTCGATTTGTGAAGGTATAAAAGTACAAAAACTGAATAGGCAACTGGCAACCGGCAACCAGTTGCCAATTCGACAATCCTAGTGAATTGGCAACTGGCAACTGGCAGCCAGCTGCCAATTCGATTTGAGACGGTTTTAAAGCATAAGAAATGAATAGGCAAATGGCAACCAGATGCCCATTCACTAATTCTATTGAATTGGCAACTGGCAACCGGCAGCCAGCTGCCAATTCGTTAATTGTATTGAATTGGCAACTGGCAACTAGCAGCCAGCTGCCAATTCGAATTGAGACGATTTTAGAGCATAAGAACTGATTAGGCAACTGGCAACCGGCAGCCAGCTGCCATTTTGCTAATTCTATTGTATTGGCAACGGGCAACTGGCAGCCAGCTGCCAATTCGATTTGAGACGGTTTAAGAGTACAACAACTGAATAGGTAACTGGCAAACGGCAACCAGTTGCCATTTCGACAATCCTAGTGAATTGGCAACTGGCAACTGGCAACCAGCTGCCAATTCGATTTGAGAGGTTTTAAGAGTATAAAAACTGAATTGGCAACTGGCAAACGGCAACCAGTTGCCAATTCGATAATCCTAGTGAATTGGCAACTTGCAACTGGCAGCCAGCTGCCAATTCGATTTGAGACGATTTTAGAGCATAATAACTGAATAGGCAACTGGCAACCGGCAGCCAGATGCCAATTCGCTAGTTCTATTGAATATGCAACTGGCAACTGGCAGCCAGCAGCCAATTCGATTTGAGACGGTTTTAGAGTATAAGAACTGAATAGGCAACTGGCAAACGGCAACCAGGTGCCAATTTGCTAATTCTATTGAATTGGCAACTGGCAACTGGCCGCCAGCTGCCATTTCGATTTGAGAGGGTTTAAGAGTATAAAAACTGAAAAGGCAACTGGCAAACGGCAACCAGTTGCCAATTCGACAATCCTAGTGAATTGGCAACTGGCAACTGGAGGCCAGCTGCCAATTCGATTTGAGACGGTTTTAGAGTATAAGAAATGAATAGGCAACTAGCAAACGGCACCCAGATGACAATTCGCTAATTCTATTGAATTGACAACTGGCAACCGGCAGCCAGCTGCCAATTCGCTAATTCTATTGAAGGAGACAAACATAACGTGGATAATATTCTGCCCATCAGTCTCCGGAAACAAAGCTACACGAGTCGATGCGGTGTGACCTCAGTAAAAGGACGAAGGGCATGTCGCGGGGAAATGACGAGCGGCCTGTACTGCATCAAACCGCACTAGACCGTAAGGGTAGGCGAAAATATGTTGACCTCGTAGCAAGATGCCGGTTTGATTTTCAGTTTCTTTGACAACATTCATTTACTAGCGGGCACAAATCACCGCAGCATCTCTTCAAGCGGGAATGTTCTCAAAGAAACTGACAATCAAACCGGCATCTTTAGCCGGCACGTTATGTTTGTCTCCTTCACACCCGCCGCATTTCCCCGGTATGGTTTGATGCAGAACACCTGTGCTCTCGGGCTTATTGAAAAGTGCGCATCGTGGTCCGGGAGTGACTGCCGGACTGCATAGTTGGCACTACGTCCGCATCCTTCACTCCCGCCGCGTAACCCCGGTATGGTTTGATGCAGTACATCGATGCTCCCGGGCTCACTAAAGGTGCGCAGCGTGTCCCCGGAGTGCTTTGAACGTAGCCGGGAAACTCTCTCCGGGCCTGCGAAATTGTATGCATTTTTTTTACTCAATTTGACTCCTACTCGTGACCGATAGTCAAACGGCCAAAAAATATGTCTGCCACCTCTATTGCCGTATTATAGTATTTGTCTCGTCGTCCTCTCGGTATGGATCCGCAACATGGTTAGTTACCAGCTTTAGCGAGGCTACGCCGTGGGTTGCGGGAGCTGGGACGAACGATCGCCCGGAAGCTACACCGGGCTATTGCAATCTTTCGTCAATATTGCTTTGGAAGCATACTTTGGCTGACCCTCACGCCTGTTGGATTGAAAAGGCCGCTGGAACGAGTATGTCTCAGTATTGGCCAAACGTCTCTTAACCGTTTCCAATAATCGGTTTCAATGTTTGCGGAGTGCGGCGAGCTGTGCTTGTTAAAATGTACCCCGGAGGTTTATCGCTTCTAGCTGTCCCGCTTGAAGAGATACAGCGCTGATTTTATGCTCGCTAGTAAATGCATTTTGACAAGGGATCTGAATATGAAACCGACATCTCGCATCGGGGGCAGCAAATTTTCGCCTACCCTTGCGGTCCAGTGCGGCTTGATGCAGTACAGGCCGCTCGACCTTTCCCCGTGGTACCCCGGAATGAGTAGGATAGCCAGTCGCGGTCACTCTCGCGTTGTGGAATCATGCAGGACATACCCTACGTCCGTTCACTGAAGTCACACCGCATTGACTCATATAGCTTTGTTTCCGGAGACTGACGGACTGGAGTTCACATGTTCTCTCGGGCTCATTAAAAGCGCACAGCGTGGTCCCGAGTGATACGTTCGACGTCGCCTGGGACTGACGGACAGCATCAGCCTAGACCGGGGTTACGCGGCGGGAGGTGAAGGGGGCGGACGTGATGGGGGCGGGCGTGATGGGGCCAACTGTGCAGTCCGTCAGTGCCAGGCGACGTCGAACGTATCACACCCGGACCACGCTGTGCGCTTTCGCCGAGAGCACATGTGGCGAAACGTAGACCGGGGTAACGCGGCGGGAGTGAAGGGGGCGGACATGTATTAGAATTGGCAGCACTGCGGCCACAGAGCCGCAGTCTGGCTTCAGGTAATGACAACAGCATGCGTGCGACCACAGTGACAGTATGGAGGTGCATGTCCTGCATCAACCCACGCCGCGCGAGTGACTCCGACCGGCTTACCTACCCGAGCCGGGGTCCCGCGGGGTAAGGACGAGCCATATGTACAGCATACCCGGGTTAGCCCGGTATGCCAGCGTTCGCTAAGGCTTCGGAAACCCACGAGGGTAATGGCAACCCGTTGTGTAGGACCGCAGTGAAAGTACCGAGGGGCATGTCCTGCATCAACCCACGCCGCGCGAGTGACCCGACTGGCTTACCTACCCGAGCCGGGGTCCCCGGGGAAAAGACGAGCCACATGTACAGCATACCCGAGGTAGCCCGGTGTGCGAGCGTTCGCTCAGGCTTCGGCAACCAACGCCGTAGCCCCGCTGAAGCCGGTGACAAACCATGTCGAGGGCCCACGGTGAAAGGACGAGGGGACATGTATTAGAATCGGCAGCACTGCGACCACAGGGCCAAAGTCTCGCTTCCTGTAATGACAAGACAGTGCGCGGGACCGCAGTTATAGTACGGAGGAGCATGTCCTGCATCAACGCGCGAGTTACTCCGACTGGCTTACCTACCCGAACCGGGGTCCCACGGGGAAAAGACGAGCCACATGTACATGTATATGGGGTGCCGTTTTACTATTTAATCCGTATTTATAGATATCCATAAATCGAATTATGGATATCCATAATTCGATTTATGGATATCCATAAATCAGCCGAATAATGGATATCTATAATTCGAATTATGGATATCCATAAATCGAATTATGGATATCCATAATTCGATTAATGGATATCATTAATTCAGATCGATTTATGGATATCCATAATTCGATTTATGGATATCCATAATTCGAATTATGGATATCCATAATTCGATTTATGGATATCCATTATTCCTCTGACTTATGGATATCCATAATTCGAATTCAGATCGATTTATGGATATCCATAATTCGAATTATGGATATCCATAAATCACCGCCAAAGCTTTTGGTTTAATGATTTCTCCCTAAGACACGTGATGGTTTATTGTAAAACTCTTCAAAATCTTCAAGGTCTTTATCATCGTTGAAAGATCATGGCCAGTCAAAGGGACCTCTCTGCCGTTCAGCCTTTTCAGCCCCTAAGGTTTCCAAAAAACGGACGCAATTCGTTGAACGGCCGCCATGTGTGCAATTAAATATTGGAACGAGTCGTAAGATCTGGAAATTCCGAACGACGCATCCGGTCCCTCTGGAATCACCTCTATGAGGGCTGCGCGCTAAGGACGCTGAAAGTCGGACGTTAGATTATAATGACCCAAACAGGCAATCCGTGCATGCTTTCTGTAGAAAAATACACATGGTCGTTATATATAGTATTATTGTTTGTTTGATTTGGAGTTTAACGTCCCCGTCAACACTGTAAAGGTCATTTTGGAGACGTTTGATACAACGCATAATGAAGTAATGTACTAATTTCTTCATTTTGATTTTTTTTATTTCATTATGCGTTGGCGTAGTCGACGCGAAATGAAGTAAAAAAAATATTTCATTTCGCGTTGATATGCGCCATATCGACGCAAAATGAAGTAATGATGGAAGAACATAGCTGTCTACGAAAGGAGACCAAAGACTAAGGAAGCAATACAGGTAAATTCCAATATAAAGACCACATTTTAGACAGTTCAAAAGTGGTCTTTAAGACCACATTTGAACAGTCCCAAAGATGGCTTCGATAAGAGCACAGTGAATGTCGCAATCACAAAGAAAATGTAACTTTAACCTTCAAAATATGCTTTA
The DNA here is from genome assembly GCA_963580285.1 of Lucinisca nassula. Lineage (NCBI taxonomy): Eukaryota > Metazoa > Mollusca > Bivalvia > Lucinida > Lucinidae > Lucinisca > Lucinisca nassula. The sequence continues at coordinate 28,520,466 of OY757024.1, forward strand.
AAAACAAAATTTGTCTTAATTTTAGGTGGTCTTAATAGCGGAATTTCACTGTATTTGATTATGTTAGTAGAGTTAAAAGTGAACGCCTTACGGTATTTTACAAACAAACTGTCGACGCATAATGAAGTAAAATTAAGTATGCCACCTATCACCGCAAAATGAAATAATTCTTTCATTTTGCGCAAACCTTTTAGTATCGACGCATAATGAAGTAAAAACTACATTTTATTTCATTTCGCATCGACTATGCCAACGCATAATGAAGTAAAAATTTCAAAATGAAGAAATTACTACATTACTTCATTATGCGCTGTATCAGACGTTGCTTCCAATTTTGTGGGACTTTTACCCGACATTCAGATGAGGTGACATCTCAAGCCCTGCCGCCCAATGAAACCAATAGGGTTTATAAGCACAGACGGGCCGACTTGCACCGCATTGCCTGGGCAGGCTGAGATCCTCCAAGCTGTTTACCAGTACTCGTGCGCGGGTCGGTTTCAGCTCTGAGAGCATCATGCAGCCCATCTATTTCTTCAAGCCCCGATGGTATATAGTATTAACATATATCCATATAAAACTCTACTTGAGGTGTATGGAGTACCAGGAAGATTTAGATATATCTCCTGGCCCCCGCCCATTGGAGAAATAGATTTGGCTGCGCCGGCCTCGGTAGCTCAGTCGGATGCACGTCTGGCTGGTGATCAGGAGAACGCGGGTTCGACACCTGCCGGGGTCGGCAACTTTCATTCGTGGAAATTGATCATGAAATATTTTCTACGGTCATTCTCTCCCTTCCGCTGATTCAAGAAGGGCATTTGTCAGTTTCTTGCGAAAGAATGTGCACTGTACTGGGTAACCGCTTACGTATTGGCCTGCCCAGGAAAAGTGTAGGTAGGTAAACTGACCGGCTCAAAAATAACCTAAAATAGTATTGACTAGGCCGTTAAACCCCAGCTGCCTATACTGTTCTTATACTCTAAAACCGTCTTAAATCGAATTGGCAGCTGGCTGCCTGTTGCCAGTTGCCAATTCACTAGGATTGTCGAATTGGCAACTGGTTGCCGTTTGCCAATTGCCTAGTCAGTTTTTTTTTACTCTTAAACCGTCTATAATCGAACTGGCAGCTGGCTGCCAGTTGCCAGTTGCCAATTCAACAGAATTAACGAATTGGCATCTGGTTGCCGTTTGCCAGTTGTCTATTCAGTTCTTATACTCTTTAACCGTCTCAAATCGAATTGGCAGCTGGCTGCCAGTTGCCAATTCACTAGGATTGTCGAATTGACAACTGGTTGCCGTTTGCCAGTTGCCTATTCAGTTTTTGTACTCTTAAACCGTCTCAAATCGAATTGGCAGCTGGCTGCCAGTTGCCAATTCAATAGATTTAGCGAACTGGAAGCTAGCTGCCGGTAACCAGTTGCCTATTCAGTTCTTATGCTCTTAAATCGTCTCAAATCGAATTGGCAGCTGGCTGCCAGTTGCCAATTCAATAGAATTAGAGAATTTGCAGCTGACTGCCGGTTGCCAGTTGCCAATTCAATATAATTAGCGAATTGGCATCTGGTTGCCGTTTGCCTGTTGCCTATCCATTTCTTATACTCTAAAACCGTCTCAAATCGAATTGGCAGCTGGCTGCCCGTTGCCAGTTGCCAATTCACTAGGATTGTCGAACTGGCAACTGGTTGCCGTTTGCCAGTTCCCTATTCAGTTTTGATACTCTTAAACCCTCTCAAATCGAATTGGCAGCTGGCTGCCAGTTGCCAGTTTCCAATTCAATAGAATTAGCGAATTGGCATCTGGTTGCCGTTTCCCAGTTCCCTATTCAGTTTTGATACTCTTAAACCCTCTTAAATCGAATTGGCAGCTGGCTGCTAGTTGCCAGTTGCCAGTTGCCAATTCAATAGAATTAGCGAATTGGCAGCTGGCTGCCGGTTGCCAGTTGCCTATTCAGTTCTTATGCTCTAAAATCGTCTAAAATCGAAAGGGCAGCTGGCTGCCAGTTGCCAGTTGCCAATTCAATAGAATTAGCGAATTGGCATATGGTTGCCGTTTGCCAGTTGTCTTTTCATTTCTTATACTCTAAAACTATATCAAATCGAAATGGCAGCTGGCTGCCAGTTGCCAGTTTCCTATTCAATAGAATTAGCGAATTGGCATCTGGTTGCCGTTTGCCAGTTCCCTATTCAGTTTTGATACTCTTAAACCCTCTTAAATCGAATTGGCAGCTGGCTGCTAGTTGCCAGTTGCCAGTTGCCAATTCAATAGAATTAGCCAATTGGCATCTGGTTACCGTTTGCCAGTTGCCTATTCAGTTCTTATACTCTAAAACCCTCTCAAATCGAATTTGCAGCTGGCTGCCAGTTGCCAATTCACTAGGATTGTCGAATTGGCTACTGATTGCCGTTTGCCAGTTGCCTATTCAGTTTTTGTACTCTTAAACCGCCTCAAATCGAATTGGCAGCTGGCTGCCAGTTACCAGTTGCCAATTCAATAGACTTAGCGAATTGGCAGCTGGCTGCCGGTTGCCAGTTGCCTATTCAGTTTTTATGCTCTAAAATCGTCTCAAATCGAATTGGCAGCTGGCTGCTAGTTGCCAGTTGCCAGTTGCCAATTCAATAGAATTAGCGAATTGGCATCTGGTTGCCGTTTGCCAGTTGCCTATTCATTTCTTATACTCTAAAACTATATCAAATCAAATTGGCAGCTGGCTACCAGTTGCCAGTTGCCAATTCAATAGAATTAGCCAATTGGCATCTGGTTTCCGTTTGCCAGTTGCCTATTCAGTTCTTATACTCTAAAACCATCTCAAATCGAATTGGCAGCAGGCTGCCAGTTGCCATTTCACTAGGATTGTCGAATTGGTAACTGGTTGCCGTTTGCCAGTTGCCTATTCAGTTGTTATACTCTTTAACCCTCTCAAATCGAATTGGCAGCTGGCTGCCAGTTGCCAATTCTCTAGGATTGTCGAATTGGCAACTGATTGCCGTTTGCCAGTTGCCTATTCAGTTTTTGTACTCTTAAACCGTCTCAAATCGAATTGGCAGCTGGCTGCCAGTTACCAGTTGCCAATTCAATAGACTTAGCGAATTGGCAGCTGGCTGCCGGTTGCCAGTTGCCTATCCAGTTCTTATGCTCTAAAATCGTCTCAAATCGAATTGGCAGATGGCTGCCAGTTGCCAGTTGCCAATTCTATAGAATTAGCGAATTGGCATCTTGTTGCCGTTTGCCCTTTGCCTATTCAGTTCTTATACTCTTAAACCGTCTCAAATCGAATTGGCAGCTGGCTGCCAGTTGTCAGTTGCCAATTCACTAGGATTGTCGAATTGGCAACTGATTGCCGTTTGCCAGTTGTCTAGTCAGTTTTTGTACTCTTAAACCGTCTCAAATCGAATTAGCAGCTGGCTGCAAGTTGCCAGTTGCCAATTCAATAGAATTAGCGAACTGGCAGCTGGATGCCGGTTGCCAGTTGCCTATTCAGTTCTTATGCTCTAAAATCGTCTCAAATCGAAGTGGCAGTTGCCTGCCAGTTGCCAGTTGCCAATTCAATGGAATTAGCGAATTGGCAGCTGGCTGCCGTTTGCCAGTTGCCTATTCAGTTCTTATAGTATAAAACCGTCCAAAATCAAATTGGCAGCTGGCTGCCAGTCGCCAGTTGCCAATTCACTAGGATTGTTCAATTGGCAACTGGTTGCCGTATGCCAGTTTCCTATTCAGTTTTTATACTCTTAAACCCTCTCAAATCGAATTGGCAGCTGGCTGCCAGTTGCGAGTTGCCAATTCACTAGGATTGTCGAATTGGCAGCTCATTGCCGTTTGCCAGTTGCCTATTCAGTTTTTGTACTCTTAAACCGTCTCAAATCGAATTTGCAGCTGGCTGCCAGTCGCCAGTTGCCAATTCAATAGAATTAGCGAATTTGCAACTGGCTGCCGGTTGCCAGTTGCCTATTCAGTTCTTATGCTCTAAAATCGTCTAAAATCGAAAGGGCAGCTGGCTGCCAGTTGCCAGTTGCCAATTCAATAGAATTAGCGAATTGGCATCTGGTTGCCGTTTGCCAGTTGTCTTTTCAAGTCTTATACTCTAAAACCTTCTCAAATCGAATTGGCAGCTGGCTGCCCGTTGCCAGTTGCCAATTCACTGGGATTGTCGAATTGGCAACTGAATGCCGTTTGCCAGTTGCCTATTCAGTTTTTGTACTCTTAAACCGTCTCAAATCGAATTGGCAGCTGGCTGCCAGTTGCCAATTCAATAGAATTAGCGAATTGGCAGCTGGCCGCCGGTTGCCAGTTGCCTATACAGTTCTAATGCTCTAAAATCGTCTCAAATCGAATTGGCAGCTGGCTGCCATTTGCCAGTTGCCAATTCAATGGCCACAGAGCCGCAGTCTGGCTACAGCAAGCGTGCGACCACAGTGACAGTACGGAGGTGCATGTCCTGCATCAACCCACGCCGCGCGAGTGATTCCGACCGGCTTACCTACCCGAGCCGGGGTCCCGCGGGGTAAGGACGAGCCATATGTACAGCATACCCGGGTTAGCCCGGTATGCCAGCGTTCGCTAAGGCTTCGGAAACCCACGAGGGTAATGGCAACCCGTTGTGTAGGACCGCAGTGAAAGTACCGAGGGGCATGTCCTGCATCAACCCACGCCGCGCGAGTGACCCGACTGGCTTACCTACCCGAGCCGGGGTCCCCGGGGAAAAGACGAGCCACATGTACAGCATACCCGAGGTAGCCCGGTGTGCGAGCGTTCGCTCAGGCTTCGGCAACCAACGCCGTAGCCCCGCTGAAGCCGGTGACAAACCATGTCGAGGGCCCACGGTGAAAGGACGAGGGGACATGTATTAGAATCGGCAGCACTGTGACCACAGGGCCACAGTCTCGCTTCCTGTAATGACAAGACAGTGCGCGGGACCGCAGTTATAGTACGGAGGAGCATGTCCTGCATCAACGCGCGAGTTACTCCGACTGGCTTACCTACCCGAACCGGGGTCCCACGGGGAAAAGACGAGCCACATGTACATGTATATGGGGTGCCGTTTTACTATTTAATCCGTATTTATAGATATCCATAAATCGAATTATGGATATCCATAATTCGATTTATGGATATCCATAAATCAGCCGAATAATGGATATCTATAATTCGAATTATGGATATCCATAAATCGAATTATGGATATCCATAATTCGATTAATGGATATCATTAATTCAGATCGATTTATGGATATCCATAATTCGATTTATGGATATCCATAATTCGAATTATGGATATCCATAATTCGATTATGGATATCCATTATTCCTCTGACTTATGGATATCCATAATTCGAATTCAGATCGATTTATGGATATCCATAATTCGAATTATGGATATCCATAAATCACCGCCAAAGCTTTTGGTTTAATGATTTCTCCCTAAGACACGTGATGGTTTATTGTAAAACTCTTCAAAATCTTCAAGGTCTTTATCATCGTTGAAAGATCATGGCCAGTCAAAGGGACCTCTCTGCCGTTCAGCCTTTTCAGCCCCTAAGGTTTCCAAAAAACGGACGCAATTCGTTGAACGGCCGCCATGTGTGCAATTAAATATTGGAACGAGTCGTAAGATCTGGAAATTCCGAACGACGCATCCGGTCCCTCTGGAATCACCTCTATGAGGGCTGCGCGCTAAGGACGCTGAAAGTCGGACGTTAGATTATAATGACCCAAACAGACAATCCGTGCATGCTTTCTGTAGAAAAATACACATGGTCGTTATATATAGTATTATTGTTTGTTTGATTTGGAGTTTAACGTCCTCGTCAACACTGTAAAGGTTATTTTGGAGACGTTTGATACAACGCATAATGAAGTAATGTACTAATTTCTTCATTTTGATTTTTTTTTATTTCATTATGCGTTGGCGTAGTCGACGCGAAATGAAGTAAAAAAAAATATTTCATTTCGCATTTGATATGCGCCATATCGACGCAAAATGAAGTAATGATGGAAGAACATAGCTGTCTACGAAAGGAGACCAAAGACTAAGGAAGCAATACAGGTAAATTCCAATATAAAGACCACATTTTAGACAGTTCAAAAGTGGTCTTTAAGACCACATTTGAACAGTCCCAAAGATGGCTTCGACAAGAGCACAGTGAATGTCGCAATCACAAAGAAAATGTAACTTTAACCTTCAAAATATGCTTTAAAAACAAAATTTGTCTTAATTTTAGGTGGTCTTAATAGCGGAATTTCACTGTATTTGATTATGTTAGTAGAGTTAAAAGTGAACGCCTTACGGTATTTTACAAACAAACTGTCGACGCATAATGAAGTAAAATTAAGTATGCCACCTATCACCGCAAAATGAAATAATTCTTTCATTTTGCGCAAACCTCTTAGTATCGACGCATAATGAAGTAAAAACTACATTTTATTTCATTTCGCATCGACTATGCCAACGCATAATGAAGTAAAAATTTCAAAATGAAGAAATTACTACATTACTTCATTATGCGCTGTATCAGACGTTGCTTCCAATTTTGTGGGACTTTTACCCGACATTCAGATGAGGTGACATCTCAAGCCCTGCCGCCCAATGAAACCAATAGGGTTTATAAGCACAGACGGGCCGACTTGCACCGCATTGCCTGGGCAGGCTGAGATCCTCCAAGCTGTTTACCAGTACTCGTGCGCGGGTCGGTTTCAGCTCTGGGAGCATCATGCAGCCCATCTATTTCTTCAAGCCCCGATGGTATATAGTATTAACATATATCCATATAAAACTCTACTTGAGGTGTATGGAGTACCAGGAAGATTTAGATATATCTCCTGGCCCCCGCCCATTGGAGAAATAGATTTGGCTGCGCCGGCCTCGGTAGCTCAGTCGGATGCACGTCTGGCTGGTGATCAGGAGAACGCGGGTTCGATACCTGCTGGGGTCGGCAACTTTCATTCGTGGAAATTGATCATGAAATATTTTCTACGGTCATTCTCTCCCTTCCGCTGATTCAAGAAGGGCAGTTGTCAGTTTCTTGCGAAAGAATGTGCACTGTACTAGGTAACCGCTTACGTATTGGCCTGCCCAGGAAAAGTGTAGGTAGGTAAACTGACCGGCTCAAAAATAACCTAAAATAGTATTGACTAGGCCGTTAAACCCCAGCTGCCTATACTGTTCTTATACTCTAAAACCGTCTTAAATCGAATTGGCAGCTGGCTGCCTGTTGCCAGTTGCCAATTCACTAGGATTGTCGAATTGGCAACTGGTTGCCGTTTGCCAATTGCCTAGTCAGTTTTTTTTTACTTTTAAACCGTCTATAATCGAACTGGCAGCTGGCTGCCAGTTGCCAGTTGCCAATTCAACAGAATTAACGAATTGGCATCTGGTTGCCGTTTGCCAGTTGTCTATTCAGTTCTTATACTCTTTAACCGTCTCAAATCGACTTGGCAGCTGGCTGCCAGTTGCCAATTCACTAGGATTGTCGAATTGACAACTGGTTGCCGTTTGCCAGTTGCCTATTCAGTTTTTGTACTCTTAAACCGTCTCAAATCGAATTGGCAGCTGGCTGCCAGTTGCCAATTCAATAGATTTAGCGAACTGGAAGCTAGCTGCCGGTAACCAGTTGCCTATTCAGTTCTTATGCTCTTAAATCGTCTCAAATCGAATTGGCAGCTGGCTGCCAGTTGCCAATTCAATAGAATTAGAGAATTTGCAGCTAACTGCCGGTTGCCAGTTGCCAATTCAATATAATTAGCGAATTGGCATCTGGTTGCCGTTTGCCTGTTGCCTATCCATTTCTTATACTCTAAAACCGTCTCAAATCGAATTGGCAGCTGGCTGCCCGTTGCCAGTTGCCAATTCACTAGGATTGTCGAACTGGCAACTGGTTGCCGTTTGCCAGTTCCCTATTCAGTTTTGATACTCTTAAACCCTCTCAAATCGAATTGGCAGCTGGCTGCCAGTTGCCAGTTTCCAATTCAATAGAATTAGCGAATTGGCATCTGGTTGCCGTTTGCCAGTTGCCTATTCATTTCTTATACTCTAAAACTATATCAAATCGAATTGGCAGCTGGCTGCCAGTTGCCAGTTTCCAATTCAATAGAATTAGTGAATTGGCATCTGGTTGCCGTTTGCCAGTTCCCTATTCAGTTTTGATACTCTTAAACCCTCTCAAATCGAATTGGCAGCTGGCTGCTAGTTGCCAGTTGCCAGTTGCCAATTCAATAGAATTAGCCAATTGGCATCTGGTCACCGTTTGCCAGTTGCCTATTCAGTTCTTATACTCTAAAACCCTCTCAAATCGAATTTGCAGCTGGCTGCCAGTTGCCAATTCACTAGGATTGTCGAATTGGCTACTGATTGCCGTTTGCCAGTTGCCTATTCAGTTTTTGTACTCTTAAACCGCCTCAAATCGAATTGGTAGCTGGCTGCCAGTTACCAGTTGCCAATTCAATAGACTTAGCGAATTGGCAGCTGGCTGCCGGTTGCCAGTTGCCTATTCAGTTTTTATGCTCTAAAATCGTCTCAAATCGAATTGGCAGCTGGCTGCTAGTTGCCAGTTGCCAGTTGCCAATTCAATAGAATTAGCGAATTGGCATCTGGTTGCCGTTTGCCAGTTGCCTATTCATTTCTTATACTCTAAAACTATATCAAATCGAATTGGCAGCTGGCTACCAGTTGCCAGTTGCCAATTCAATAGAATCAGCCAATTGGCATCTGGTTTCCGTTTGCCAGTTGCCTATTCAGTTCTTATACTCTAAAACCATCTCAAATCGAATTGGCAGCAGGCTGCCAGTTGCCAATTCACTAGGATTGTCGAATTGGTAACTGGTTGCCGTTTGCTATTCAGTTGTTATACTCTTTAACTCTCTCAAATCGAATTGGCAGCTGGCTGCCAGTTGCCAATTCTCTAGGATTGTCGAATTGGCAACTGATTGCCGTTTGCCAGTTGCCTATTCAGTTTTTGTACTCTTAAACCGTCTCCAATCGAATTGGCAGCTAGCTGCCAGTTACCAGTTGCCAATTCAATAGACTTAGCGAATTGGCAGCTGGCTGCCGGTTGCCAGTTGCCTATCCAGTTCTTATGCTCTAAAATCGTCTCAAATCGAATTGGCAGATGGCTGCCAGTTGCCAGTTGCCAATTCTATAGAATTAGCGAATTGGCATCTGGTTGCCGTTTGCCCTTTGCCTATTCAGTTCTTATTCTCTTAAACCGTCTCAAATCGAATTGGCAGCTTGCTGCCAGTTGTCAGTTGCTAATTCACTAGGATTGTCGGATTGGCAACTCATTGCCGTTTGCCAGTTGCCTAGTCAGTTTTTGTACTCTTAAACCGTCTCAAATCGAATTAGCAGCTGGCTGCCAGTTGCCAGTTGCCAATTCAATAGAATTAGCGAACTGGCAGCTGGATGCCGGTTGCCAGTTGCCTATTCAGTTCTTATGCTCTAAAATCGTCTCAAATCGAAGTGGCAGTTGCCTGCCAGTTGCCAGTTGCCAATTCAATGGAATTAGCGAATTGGCAGCTGGCTGTCGTTTGCCAGTTGCCTATTCAGTTCTTATAGTATAAAACCGTCCAAAATCAAATTGGCAGCTGGCTGCCAGTCGCCAGTTGCCAATTCACTAGGATTGTTCAATTGGCAACTGGTTGCCGTATGCCAGTTTCCTATTCAGTTTTTATACTCTTAAACCCTCTCAAATCGAATTGGCAGCTGGCTGCCAGTTGCGAGTTGCCAATTCACTAGGATTGTCGAATTGGCAGCTGATTGCCGTTTGCCAGTTGCCTATTCAGTTTTTGTACTCTTAAACCGTCTCAAATCGAATTTGCAGCTGGCTGCCAGTCGCCAGTTGCCAATTCAATAGAATTAGCGAATTGGCAGCTGGCTGCCGGTTGCCAGTTGCCTATTCAGTTCTTATGCTCTAAAATCGTCTAAAATCGAAAGGGCAGCTGGCTGCCAGTTGCCAGTTGCCAATTCAATAGAATTAGCGAATTGGCATCTGGTTGCCGTTTGCCAGTTGTCTTTTCAAGTCTTATACTCTAAAACCGTCTCAAATCGAATTGGCAGCTGGCTGCCCGTTGCCAGTTGCCAATTCACTAGGATTGTCGAATTGGCAATTGAATGCCGTTTGCCAGTTGCCTATTCAGTTTTTGTACTCTTAAACCGTCTCAAATCGAATTGGCAGCTGGCTGCCAGTTGCCAATTCAATAGAATTAGCGAATTGGCAGCTGGCCGCCGGTTGCCAGTTGCCTATACAGTTCTTATACTCTAAAATCGTCTCAAATCGAATTGGCAGCTGGCTGGCATTTGCCAGTTGCCAATTCAATGGAATTACCGAATTGGCAGCTGGCTGCCGTTTGCCAGTTGCCTATTCAGCTCTTATACTCTAAAACCGTCCAAAATCGAATTGGCAGCTGGGTGCCAGTTGCCAGTTGCCAATTCACTAGGATTGTCGAATTGGCAACTGACTGCCGTTTGCCAGTTGCCTATTCAGTTTTTGTACTCTTAAACCGTCTCAAATCGAATTTGCAGCTGGCTGCCAGTTGCCAATTCAACAGAATTAGCGAATTGGCAGCTGGCTGCCGGTTGCCAGTTGCCTATTCAGTTCTAATGCATAAAATCGTCTCAAATCGAATTGGCAGCTGGCTGCCAGTTGCCAATTCAATAGAATAAGCGAACTGGCATCTGGTTGCCGTTTGCCAGTTGCCTATTCAGTTCATATACTCTAAAACCGTCTCAAATCGAATTGGCAGCTGGCTGCCAGTTGCCAGTTGCCAATTCACTAGGATTGTCGAATTGGCAACTGATTGCCGTTTGCCAGTTGCCTATTTAGTTTTTGTACTCTTAAACCGTCTCAAATCGAATTGGCAGCTGGCTGCCAGTTGCCAGTTGCCAATTCAATAGAATTAGCGAATTGGCAGCTGGCTGCCGGTTGCCAGTTGCCTATTCAGTTCTTATGCTCTAAAATCGTCTCAAATCGAATTGGCAGCTGGCTGCTAGTTGCCAATTCCCAATTTAATAGAATTAGCGAATTGGCAGCTGGCCGCCGGTTGCCAGTTGCCAATTCAATAGAATTAGCGAATTGGCATCTGGTTGCCGTTTGCCAGTTGCCTATTCATTTGTTATACTCTAAAACCATCTCAAATCGAATTGGCAGCTGGCTACCAGTTGCCAGTTGCCAATTCAATAGGATTGTAGAATTGGCAACTGGTTGCCGTTTGCCAGTTGCCTATTCAAATTGTATACTCTTAAACCCTCTCAAATCGAATTGGCAGCTGGCTGCCAGTTGCCAGTTGCCAATTCAATAGAATTTTCGAATTGGCAGCCACACTATGAAGTTAGATGCCATTTGCCAGTTGCCGATTGAATAGGCAACTGGCAACTGGCAACTGGCAACTGGCAGCCAACTTCACGAACATATACTTTATTTATTTATTCATTTATTTATTTATTTATTTATTTATTTATTTATTTATTTATTAGTCACATTTCTGACTATCGGCTACTCAAATTACTTGATACATGTGTACTATATGTATATATTAGTGGCAAACAGTGTAGAGCTGGATGTTCACTGTGTGCAGTCTTCACAGCTCTTATTTTTGTAGGAATTGCTCAGTATGTTTCCATTGTTATCAATTTTCACACATTTAGAAATTTCATTTCAGCTCATATTTAAAGACGGACAGTAACAAGTATACTGTATAATTTATTTATTTATTTAATTATTTTATTTATTAGTCACTTTTCTGACTATCATACCCTCAAATTACTTGATACATGTTTATTGTATTCATTTAAAATTCGCAAACTGAATGACAGTGTAGATCAAGATCAGATGGATCTGTACGTGCACTGAGTGCAATGTCTTCATGGCCCTATATATTCTTGTAGAAAAGGCTCCTTGACTATCAGTATCAAATATTCACAATTCGAACAACCCGCTAAACCCAACTTTTCGTGATGCTGACTCAAGGTCAACGTCACGGCTGAAGGCGGCGGGGGATTTTAAGAGTGTAGTCCAAGTTAACCTGAAAATGTCGTGTAGACGTTGTTGTATTTATTAAAAAAGTCTCATTGGTTATTTGTTATTTTTATATGAAATAAAAATAGCAATAAAATATTTTGATATTGTTTCCTAACAACTTAATAAAAGATCCCGTAAAACCAAAATTATATAACACACAACCTGCATCTTGGAGCAGAAATAAGATTTACGAAAACATGCCAATACAAATGCATTGTAAACTTTACCACCGAAAAAACGAACATTATAAGAGGAAGAATTGTGGCATTTTGATTAGTTCTGCTCAAATAAGAAAAATACGGTTTACTTCTGTAAACCCCAATTTTACTATATAAAAGTGGGGTTCAAGGGAGGCAAAATTATAAAGGCGTATCTTCGTGATGTAAATAATGTATGTCCCTATGAGCCCCAGTTTCCCCATATAAACTGGGGTTTAGCAGGGTCTTCATTACACGGGCTTGTTATTATTATGTTTTGTTTATTAGGTTTGACGTTTAACGCTCCAATCAACACTGAATCGACGGTCATTTTGGAGACGTTGCCTCCAATTTTGTGGGAATTTTACCCGGCATTGAGATGAAATGACTTCTGAAGCCCTGCAGCCCAATGAAACCAATAAGGTTTGTAAGTATGAACGGTCCGACTCGAACCGTTTTCCTGGCTAGGCTTAGAACCTCTAAGCGGTTTACCAGTGCTCATGCCACAGGCTGTCGGTTTCTTGAAGTCCCGATGGGCGGGGCCGATTTTAACACGATATAAAGGCTCATACCCTAACAGATATCACAAGTGGGGCCGAGGTGTCTTTGGGGCCGAGATGTCTAGGGGCCGAGGTGACAGTGGGGCCGAGGTGTCTAGGGCCGAGGTGACTAGGGCCGTGGTGTCTAGGGCCGACTTGGTTTTGGGCCGACCTGTCTAGGGGCCGAGATGGTTGTGGGGCCGAAGTGTCTGGAAATCATATCAATTTACAAAAAAGTTATGAAAATAAATTCATCAGTTTTTGTCGCTTCATGCAGTAGTTTTACTATATATTCTATACATTTAGAGGGTGCTTCCAAATATATGTAAAAAGGACCCAAAAGTTGTTCATAAAATTTCATTTAAAATACATGTGGATATTCGAAAAAGAATGAAAAATGATGAGCCGCTGACACAGAAAAGATATCGTTATTAGTTGTTTATTTTATGGGGAAATACCCAGCAAACATGCATATACGGGGCCTGTATGGGCAGATTCTGGGCATTCAGCCCATTTGGGTTCTACATGGGTCCCATATAGGAATTTTTGCCCATATGAGACTCATATATGGGTTCCGTATATGCAACATTCGATACCCGAGGTGAAATTGCAATAATCTAAGATACCTTACAATTTCAGGATAACATAAAATGGCCTCAAATGGCTCCTATGTGGTACAGATATTGGACCAAATTATTCCCAAGGTATCTGCTTCCTACTATATGGGACCCATATGGGCTCGATGGTGGGTAATAAGGGGAACAACTGTGCCATTAGTTAAGCTTAATATAAAAAAATGTAAATTTCCTGATATAAATGCAGATACTGACGACATTAATAAAATAAAATAAATGGTTTTATACATCACAAAATGAAAATATCTATTGACTTCCATTTAGATATTTGCACGGCATGGACATTGTTTTAGGTCATGTTTTTATTAGAACTCATTAATTGTATGTGGGACCTAACCAGCCCCATCAAGTTGGCTGGGACAATGAGGATTTTGTAATTATTTGTGTACACCTTTTTCTCTTGATTATAAATACGAGATTACCCATATAGAACCCATATGCTACCCATATGGGCTGGCCCATGTGGGTTCCAGGTGTAACCGTGTTGCAAATCCCGTATGGGCCCTATATAGAATGCCCATATAGGACCCACATGGAATCCCATATGGGACCCAGACATGTACTATATGTTTTGTTTGCTGGGTAAAATTTTATCAAGTTCCTATATAAATCTATGTATTAACTTTAACCGACTGCAGTTACCTGGATGTTCGTTAAAGTTCGACGTGGCGAGAGGCCGAATATTGAGTAGCGGAAAAAAAATAAATAGTACGTGTTTACTCTTGTTTAATTCAAGTACTTGCGAAACGTAAATTGTTATATTTGTAGCTTCCCTTGAAATGGAGTCTACACAGTCGAATTACATTTTGTTGTGTTAAAAGGTCATTTGCGTTATACTGGAGGTTGTATTATTGGATATGGTTAAATTCAATAGCATCCCGTTATTGGGTACATTTAAAACTGATCATTAATCATAAACACTTTGCCATATAATACAGTCAAAACATGCAAAAGTTAATACTTTTAAGTTGTAAATACTCCTTAATATTTTAAGGGTACCTAGACTCGTGTTCTTCCTAAGCGGTTTACAAAAACCAGTACTCATAAATTAATAATTCTTTGAATTCCTTACGCCCTCGTAAGGAAATAAATTAACACAAAGAAACTCCTGCTGTGTTTCCCCGAGAGAGAAAATCCTGTTAATGTTTTGGGGGATTCCGCGAGATAATCTTTATAAAGGGTAAAGAGCACCCTCGTTATTTCGACGGTAGGCTTATTTTTTCGCGGTGCACATCGTTTGGTCGAATGTAGCTTTTGGTCGAATACAACGTTATTGAAATGGGACAATGGTCGAATTTCTTTTTGAAAAAAATGCGACCGTTGGTTGAACGTTAAATACCGTGATTTTGGTCAATATTAGAGCTAATTTTGATTACGATGCAGTCCGGTAACATTGCGCACATAAGGTTTTGATACCTTCGTGTGACTTTGTTAACGCCACCTTTCAAACAATCACAATCAGAACGATTGCAACATTTCCTTATCTACTTGCTGCAATAGAAATTGGCCTCTGAATTTTTAACTGGCGGGAGATACAATTCTATGAAAAGGGATACCCCTTGAAATTTGATTACCAATTTTGTCGCCCAACATTGCGCACAATAAGTGTTTTGTGCTGGTTGAACACGAACGTTGACTGTAACAAGTTGTTCATTAGATATTCTGCAATGTTGTAATATGCAGTAAATTTAGACACAAAACATTTGTCCATTCTCAGTGTTGGGTTTGGAAATTTTCGGTCTCTTTGTATTTTGGCAAATTTGAAAAATTCCGCTAAAGTGTCACATCTGCACGTGCAACACCATGTTTTCAAGGTTAAGTTAAAACTTAATGCAGATGCACAGGCAGTGGTGGTAGAAATTGTGAGGATTAAAGTTATTGAAAATGTGTATGCAGGTTGCGCAAAGTAAACGGCCGCGCAATGTTACCAGACTCGACTGTAATTGTTATCGGCTTAACTCTTATAATGCTGTTCACGACAACCATTTCCTTTGGAACATTGTAGATCCAGATCAGATGGCTTCTGAAGCCATCTGATCAGGATCTACACTGTTTGACATTCAATTTATCAATTTCTAGGATTAAATGACCTCAAGTAATCTGATTGGTTCAAAGTCAGAAATGGGTGTGGCTAAACTGAAAATTCAGCAAGAGAAGGGTTAACAATATAGTGGTAAGTAAATTAATTCATCCTGTGTGATTGTTTCTAGCTCACATGCCAGCAGATTCTCACATTTTGAACTTGCAATTTTGAAATTGGAATATGGCAGAAAGTACGCGTACGCCAGTTCCTGAATCATGACCATTACGATAACACAGCCGTGCGACATAGTGCATTCTTT
Source organism: Lucinisca nassula (assembly GCA_963580285.1). Classification (NCBI taxonomy): domain Eukaryota; kingdom Metazoa; phylum Mollusca; class Bivalvia; order Lucinida; family Lucinidae; genus Lucinisca; species Lucinisca nassula. Next base: position 28,536,178 of record OY757024.1, read on the forward strand.
CATATCTCCAAAATGGCTACTTTTCCGATGTAAATTGCACGACCCGCAGAAAAAGCAACCGACTGAAGTCGGTTTTTTCTAAGAGTGCCCTAAAATCACCGTGTCATTCTGTCATTCTGTCATTCTGTAATTCTGTCAGTCTGTCAGTCTGTCATTCTGTCTGTCCGTCCGTAACCCGTTTGTGAAAATTGGTGATAGTGACTTAACCGCTTGGAATATTTAAACAATTTTTGGCATACTGATAGATATCAATGAGATCTAACCAATGAACTTACGAAATATTACATTCCATTTAGTATAGCCTCGCCGAGGCGAAAAATGTGAAAATTTTCGAACATTTTTGAACTGCTTCTCCTCGGAAACCGTTGGGCCGATTGAAGTCAAATTTCATATGGAGCCTCTATGGGATGGGGGAAACCAAAATTTGCTCATGGGGTCAAGGTCACATGACCAAAATGGCCGCCAAGCCATATATGGTTTGTCTGTCTGTCCGTCCGTAACCCGTAAGTGAAAATTGGTGATAGTGACTTAACCGCTTGGAATATTTAAACAATTTTTGGCATACTGATAGATATCAATGAGATCTAACCAATGAACTTGCGAAATATTACATTCCATTTAGTATAGCCTCGCCGAGGCGAAAAATGTGAAAATTTTCGAACTGCTTCTCCTCTGAAACCGTTGGGCCGATTGAAGTCAAATTTCATATGGAGCCTCTATGGGATAGGGAAACCAAAATTTGCTCATGGGGTCCAGGTCACATGACCAAAATGGCCGCCAAGCCATATATGGTAAAAACCCTTCAAAAATAGTCTTCTCCAGAACCACTGGGCAAATTTCCACGAAACTTGATAAATAGCATCTGGGATGTAGGCCTATCATAAATTGCTAAAATGGTGACCCTGGGTTGACCTTGACCTTCTTTGGGTCCGTCCGTAACCCGTTTGTGAAAATTGGTGATAGTGACTTAACCGCTTGGAATATTTAAACAATTTTTGGCATACTGATAGATATCAATGAGATCTAACCAATGAACTTACGAAATATTACATTCCATTTAGTATAGCCTGAAAATTGGTGATAGTGACTTAACCGCTTGGAATATTTAAACAATTTTTGGCATACTGATAGATATCAATGAGATCTAACCAATGAACTTGCGAAATATTACATTCCATTTAGTATAGCCTCGCCGAGGCGAAAAATGTGAAAATTTTCGAACTGCTTCTCCTCGGAAATCGTTGGGCCGATTGAAGTCAAATTTCATATGGAGCCTCTATGGGATAGGGAAACCAAAATTTGCTCATGGGGTCCAGGTCACATGACCAAAATGGCCGCCAAGCCATATATGGTAAAAACCCTTCAAAAATAGTCTTCTCCAGAACCACTGGGCAAATTTCCACGAAACTTGATAAATAGCATCTGGGATGTAGGCCTATCATAAATTGCTAAAATGGTGACCCTGGGTTGACCTTGACCTTCTTTGGGTCCGTCCGTAACCCGTTTGTGAAAATTGGTGATAGTGACTTAACCGCTTGGAATATTTAAACAATTTTTGGCATACTGATAGATATCAATGAGATCTAACCAATGAACTTACGAAATATTACATTCCATTTAGTATAGCCTCGCCGAGGCGAAAAATGTGAATTTTTTTTAACATATTTGAACTGCTTCTCCTCGGAAACCGTTGGGCCGATTGAAGTCAAATTTCATATGGAGCCTCTATGGGATGGGGAAACCAAAATTTGCTCATGGGGTCAAGGTCACATGACCAAAATGGCCGCCAAGCCATATATGGTTTGTCTGTCTGTCCGTCCGTAACCCGTTTGTGAAAATTGGTGATAATGACTTAACCGCTTGGAATATTTAAACAATTTTGGGCATACTGATAGATATCAATCAGATCTAACCAATGAACTTGCGAAATATTACATTCCATTTAGTATAGCTTCGCCGAGGCGAAAAATGTGAAAATTTTCGAACTGCTTCTCCTCGGAAACCGTTGAGCCGATGGAAATCAAATTTCATATGGAGCCTCTATGGGATGGGGGAAACCAAAAATTGCTCATGGGGTCCAGGACACATGACCAAAATGGCCGCCAAGCCATATATGGTCTGTCTATCTGTCCGTCCGTAACCCGTTTGTGAAAATTGGTGATAGTGACTTAACCGCTTGGAATATTTAAACAATTTTTGGCATACTGATAAATATCAATGAGATCTTATCAATGAACTTGCGAAATATTACATTCCATTTAGTACAGCCTCGCCGAGGCGAAAAATGTGAAAATTTTTGAACTGCTTCTCCTCGGAAATCGTTGGGCCGATTGAAGTCAAATTTCATATGGAGCCTCTACGGGATGGGGGAAACCAAAATTTCCTCATGGGGTCCAGGTCACATGACCAAAATGGCCGCCAAGCAATATTTGGTAAAAACCCTTCAAAAATAGTCTTCTCCAGAACCACTGTGCAGATTTCCACGAAACTTGATAAATAGCATCTGGAACGTAGGCCCATCATAAATTGCTAAAATGGTGACCCTGGGTTGACCTTCTTTGTGCCTAGGTCAAACTTTGACACATATGCTTTTGTGTTGGATTTTATCCTGCAAAAGATTCAGAATACAGTACTAAAGTATAAGATATATTTTTGCTCCTTACGATAAGGCGCATTTATTGGGGGAACCGTTTTATGTCCAGGTCACATGACCAAAATGGCCGCCATACCCATATATGGTAACACTCATAAAGCTAATAGCATCCGGCGGGTCGTGCACTTCAGCTGAAGCACTGGTTTGTTATATTTTTCTTATTTATAGGGGAGACCGGGGCTAGTTGGTACGAAAATTGAATTGTTCCAAATGCTGGCATAAATAGTTATTAGCTTGTAATACTTTTGCATTATGCTACCAGTATCATCCATTCTCCACCTTATTTCATAGTTTCAAGTCCGGAAAGTGACATATTCTGACAAATATAGCCGTTTTCCAAGACGAGGTAAAACGGACCAACTTACCCCACAATCGGGGTAAGTTAGTCCGAGCAGCGTGGTAAGTTGGACCGACTGGAATTCAACGAGAAAATCACTAAGCAATGATGGGTCGATAAATGCCACTTTTGACAAAAGATCTGAGAAATTACGTGATTTCAGCAGCAATGCAGTAGACTTCCGGGCGATAATCTTAACACAAAGTCCTAATATGATCAGCCAACTGTGCATTTTATGAGTTATTTTTCTCAAAAAGCGACGATTTGATTGGAAACCCCATTTAAATGCCTTATTGTAGAGTAGACCGGGGCTAGTTGGTCCTAAGATTATGATTTGTCTTCAACAGCTGGGGCTAATATCTATTTCACAGAACCATTTTGGTACTATATAACTTGTCAGGTTCTGATAAATATAAATGCTTTTTCGACGAACCAACTTACCCCGTCGCGAATGGACCAACTCTCCCCGACCCTAGAGCCTGGTAGATCTTCACAAATGACAGGAGCGTCATTGAATTTAGAAACACCAAATACACTCATTTGAATACCTTAGAAAATGAGCTTTTAGGAAAAGTAAAACATTTGCATGTTATTTGTTACACACTAAAAAGACAAATGATTCCAAGTGTGATAAAGTCACTTTTGTGGTACAAAATCAGTTCTGGTTCTCTAATTTTTTTTACGCTTTTTTGATCGCCATCTAATTTTCTTCAGAAAGTGTGTCACGACCAAGCATTCCATTGAACCATATCATTTTGCCATGACCCTTCTCAGCTCAGAGAAATTGCGCTCGGACCAACTTGCCCCACGGACCAACTAGCCCCGGTCTCCCCTACTGCAAACTTGGGTTGTGGGTGCTCGATAGAACCGCCACATTGAGGCGGAATGAGGCGGTTCTAACGACTACCCACATCCTATGTCTAGGAGCAGAAATAAGCAAAATAATGTTGACCCCTGTAAACCCCAGTTTTCTCTATATAAAGTGGGGTTTAGGGGGTGGGGGTCATTGTACGGACTTGTTCACGTGATGTTGTTTTTTTTTTTTTTTTTTTTTTTTTTTAATTATTTAAGGTTTAAGTTATACTGATTTATTATAATTCGATTGCGATGGAAGCTTCAAGCTTATTTAATCGCTCTCAAACACTCATTACGGATGTTTTCACGCGCGCGAGAGAGAGGCAGTGACTATTACACCACTGCTACCCATTTACACCTGGGTGGAGTGAGGCAGTGTCATTACGTGTCTTGCCCAAGGACATACCTCGGTATCGGGTGCCAAATTCGAACGCACAACCTCTCAATCATGAGTCGAGCGCGTTAACCACTGCGCTATCGAAGCTGACATTTAAGGTTTAACATCCCCGTCAACACTATTTATGTCATTTTGGAGACGTTGCTTCCAGTTTTGTCGGACTTTTACCCGACATTGAGATGAAATGATATCTCAATCCCTGCCGCCCAATGAAGCCGATATGCATGGACGGGCTGACTCGCAACACTTTGCCTGGGCAGGCTTAGACCTTCTTAGCGGTTGACCGTTGAAGTCGGTAGCATCATGCAGGCCAGTCTATTTCTTCAAGCCCCGATGGGCGAGGGCAATACTCATGCTGGTAAAAATTAGTATCCAAAGTATTTCAGTATAGGAAAGACTGAAAATAACATTTACTGGAAATGTCAGGATAGCTCTTGCTCGGAGAAGCTGTAGAATCATTACAAGTACTTTAGGAAACTCCTCATTGAATGCCACGGACCTGGGGTAACAAAACGCATGCGCAGTAGAATTCTTTGGGTAATTTACCTTCGTTTCAGCTCCTTTCAGTTTTTTTTCACGAAAATTCGACAAATTTCGACAAAATGTCAATTCATCGATTTTTTCGACGAAAAGTCGACCAAACATCGGTTTCGACGAAAAGTACCATTCGACGGAACGATATATTCGACCAAGTGGTCTTAGACCAAATGTCATGGATGCCTTTACCGTTATACGAATTAGCCGCTATGAAAAATCTCAATAAGGCGTAGTATAATAGGCAATAAAGGGCTTTTTCAGCTCAGTTTTTTTTTTGATTTTGTGGGACTTTTACCCGACATTGTAATGAAATGACATCTCAAACCCTACTGCCCACAGGAACCACTAGCGTAAAAGGAGTTGTCCAACTCACATCACTTTTCCTGGGCAGGCCTAGACCTAAGCTGTTTACCAGTGCTCAAGTTCGGTCGGTTACAGCTCTGCACAGAAACACCATGCAGCCCAATCTATTCTTTCAAGCCCGACGGGCGGGGACATATTTTTCCCCCAGTTACTCCCAGAAACAAATGCTGTGGACATTTGTTAGAATCGCCTCACTGAGGCAATTCTAACAAATATCCACATTTTTTTTTTTTTTTTTTTTTTTTTTGTTTTTTTTTAGTAACAACTACAGTATTTTTGAATATCTCCGTTAACCCCTTACATCTTGAGCTAAGGAATTGTTCCATTGAAATTGTCATTGTAATGAGTTAAAATTATCGTTTATACAAAATGTGGGCAGAAAGAGGGTAACCTCTATATGACAGAAAATACGAGTCTCTGTTTTATTGAGCTCTTAACCAACTATGTAGGATTCTTTTTCTTGCATTTCTAAGCGTGGATTTTCAATACTGCAGTCACTTCGGTTGCCAACGTCCGCCATATTGTGATGACACTACAGTGATGTTTAGTGACGTCACGTAACTTGCTGTGACGTCAACCTTAACGACGGCGCATACGGGGTCGTATTCAACCAGTGCATTTATCACACACGCGATTATATTCGATTTTGGGTCGGAACACCAGGGTCAGAACATAAATTTCTATCCCAGGGTAAAATCACAGATTTCAAGAAAGAATGTTACCGACCACGGCAGGACAACAAAGTTTGGAGAAGATAGTTCCAGTAATAAGAACACAGAAATCAATGATTGGAATAAATTTAAACAAATGAGAAATAAAGTTAACAATCTGAAAAAAACACGCCAAAGAAAAGTTTTATAACAGTTTGGAAATTTCTTTGTCTGATTTTCAAAACAATGACAAGAAAAAATTTGGGCAGGTCATCCGGCATTTTGTAAAAAATAACAGCAACTCTGGAAATATACCTCCATTGTTAAATTCACTTCAAGACCAGAATGTCTATTGTTTTACTGACAGTGAGTGAGTGAGTTTTAGTTTTACGTCCCACCAACAGCTAAGGTCATACGGAGACGGGGCCTCGGTTTAAAGACTCATCCGAAAGTCTTTTACTGACAGTGAAAAGGCTGAATGTCTTAATTCCTATTTTAGTTCAATTTGTGATCTAGGTGATAATAACACACAACTGCCTGCATTTCAATCTATAACTGATAATTCTCTTTCTAATATTGTTTGTACTCCGGAAGAAATAACAGAACTGATATTAATTCTGAATCCTAACAAAGCTACGGGTCCTGATGCCATAAGCAATAGGATGCTTAAGGCTGTTGCTAGGGAAATATCTATCCCTTTGTCAATTATCTTTAACAGATCTTTTCGTGAAGGTTGTTTTGCGGATATATGGAAAACATCCAATGTGCTGCCTCCATATAAGAAAGGGGACAAATCGATTTTATCCAATTATAGACCAATTTCACTTTTAAGTGGTGTTGGAAAGCTCCAGGAAAGAATAGCACATAAAAATATGTATAATTTCTTCCATGAAAATAACCTTTTATATAGATACCAGTCTGGATTTTTACCACAACATTCTACTACTTTCCAATTAATAGACATCTTTCAGCATATATGTCAGACATTTGATAATAATCAGTTTTCCTGTATGATATTTTGTGATGTGTCAAAAGCTTTCGATAGAGTAGGGCATAAAGGGCTCCTTTTCAAATTAAAACAGCATGGTATAACTGGTTCTCTTCTTAATTGGATAAACGATTATTTAAGCAATAGAAGACAAAAAGTTGTTATAAGGTCCTGCACTTCAAGTTCTAGAGATATACATGCTGGAGTCCCTCAAGGTTCTGTGCTAGGACCACTGTTATTTCTCATATATGTAAACGACATTTCTGACCCACTGCTAAGTTTGACTCGACTTTTTGCCGATGACAGCTCTTTGTATTATGCAGCGTCCTCAATTGCTGATATAGAAGGAATCATTAATCATGACTTACATATTCTTTCTGGGTGGGCTAAGCAATGGTTAATTACCTTTAACCCTTTAAAAACCGAGGCAGTGTTTTTTACCCTTAAACATTTTGAAAAGTATCCTCAAATTATTTTCGATAATACCCCGATACAATTTGTAGAGGCTCACAAGCATCTAGGTTTAACTTTTAGTAATAACGGCCAATGGCATAGACATATAGAAAATATAATAACCAGCGCATCCAAGGTCATAGGGATAATGCGAAAACTGAAGTTTACATTTCATAGAACTGCTTTAAACCAGATATATATTTCATATGTATTGCCTATCCTTGAGTATTCTTCAATAGTATGGGACGGCTGTTTTGCTTATGATAAGCAAGCCCTTGAAAAGCTTCAAAACGAGGCGGCTAGATTAGTTACGGGTCTTACAAGGTCCGTGTCACTTGAAACTCTTTATAGAGAATGTGGTTGGGAACCCTTATCTGACAGACGAAATTATCAGAAATTGGCTTTTATGTACAAGGTAAATAACAACTTAGTTCCCTCATATATAACCGATCTTATTCCTCCGCTAGTTAGAGAAGTCACAAACTATCCTCTGAGAAATAGCAGCAACATCACAGTTCCATATACTCGCACAGAAATTTCTAAACGGTCCTGTATACCCTCTTCTATCTCCTTATGGAACTCTCTTGATAACGATGTTCGTGCAGCAGGACGTATATCAGCCTTTAAACAACATTTAAAAAATAGTTCCCCTCGAATTCCTAAAATTCCTGTTTATTATACGAGTGGAGAAATGTTCTTCTCTGTTATACATGCAAGGATTAGGAACAGATGTAGCAATGTCAAAGGAGACTTATATTCTAATCATATTTGTCTTTCGCCATACTGCAGTTGTTCAGAAGTTATTGAAGACGCTGAACACTTCTTTTTTAGATGTCCAAAGTTCCTCACTGAACGTGTTACTTTGTTCCAGACTACCAGACCTTTTCACCCTCTGTCCTTGAACAAGATTTTATTTGGGGATCCTTTCTTGACTGATCAGGATAATCTACTTATTTTCGGTGCTGTCCAAAAATTTATCAAAGATACTAAACGTTTCAATAATTCTTAAAAAATACATGTATGAACATGCATCTCTTTTGACAGATCATGAACCTGTCTATTATTTACTTGTTAAAAGTGGCTGCCTTGACTTACAGAATTTCCCGACATGGTTATTTATTTATTTATTTATTTATTTATTTATTTATTTATTTATATATTTATTTATTTATTTTTATTCATTTATTTATTTCAATATGCTGTATTATATTTAGCCATTACCATGTGCATAAATAATTTGTGTATATAATTGTAGGGGAAGGGCCGTAACTAATGTTGTGAGAACTTGTGGCCCAACCCCATTGCTTGCTATTATATGCAATAAAATATGATTAAACTAACAGAAAACAAAAATGAGTATGGGTATTAAAGGTGCATTATTGAGCTATCAGGAAAAAATGCTTCCAAAAATAAAATACATATAGCCGGTATTTTTCTTTAAAACAATACAAATGAATGCATTTTATGCAAAAATGCGAACAATATTATGATGACAGGTAAACGAATTTGAGAGGGATTCCCTAACTAGGTTTCGCACACTAGTTAGATCTATTTTTAGTTCGTGACAAAAATAGAATCCCCATATATGACGTTATGTGACGTTCATTTTTGCCCTTGTTTGCTTAGGCCATGCCTGAATCGGAAAAAAATATGACGCTGAATACCATGCCATAAGTCACGACACTCAGAGACGATACTGTCGCCATGTATGTGTAAAGTGACAGATTTATTTTTAGAACAGAAATTCCGAACACATGTTCAGAGCGAAGGGTAAACACGAATGAAAACGACCATTTTCACAAAGTTCTGAAGCTGTATTTGGCTCCAAAAGTGTACACAGGACAAAGGAGTATGCATTGAAGATAAAAACCAGAAAATTTTTTTTAGACCCGGTAGCTCAATAATGCGCCTTTAACCCATAAATGCCTAGAGGCCCTTTTCTGGGGCATTGGCAAACAGTGAAGACCCAGATCAAACGCCACAGAACGCGGTGTCTGATCTGGGTTTAAACTGTTTACTTGAAGAAAATTCATTTTTTCTCAAATTTACCACAAACAAAAACAAAAACTGACACCCCTATAATTGGAAATGAGCCACAAACTTACTACGTAGAAAATTCCATTGCCGTGGCACAGCATTTCCTACAATTTACATGTACGACCAGCGAAGAATCAAATCAACCTTCGCATCCATATAGTCTTACGAGACACTTCTCTTGCTACCTGAAGGAGCATTGGGCCCTTAGCTGTCCTTAGATCGCACAACGAAGACTGATCAGACTGCGCGGAAGCGCAGGCTGATCTGAGTCTTCGCTGGGCGCTCCCTCGGCTCAAATGTAATTTGCGAAGAGCATCGTTTGACTGTTGTTTTGTTTGTTTCTTTGCATTTGGGTTTTACGTCCCCATCAACACTATATAGGTCAATTTTTGGAGACGTTGCTTCGAATTGTGTGGGACTTTTACACGTAATTGAGATGAAATGACATCTCAAACCCATGCAAGGGTATATGTGTACGGGTACTCCGACCCCCGGCTCAAATATCATCGAAATAGTCCAGGAGTATTCTTTTCTTTTCAGAACATTTCTCTTTCCTGCCAATTTATTTGTAAAAGATAATTACATGTAGCATGTTAAGTGTTTAGAACTTTTCTGAAGTTCCATCCTCATCCTAGCACTGTCACGTTTCTTAGGACTATTTTTATTAAGTGTATGTTCGAAGAAGCGGAAGCGCTGTAGTTGGGTCTAGTACCGTAAGTAGAATTGCATTGACATATAAACTTGATACAAGTATCAACTTTCAAAAACACAGCAGAAGAACCGCCTTGGAAAGTTACATTTTTCACGTCGGTAGAGTGGGGTGGGGTGAGGGCTTTTACGTGGCCACAATCGGCGCCCTCGTGCGACACAGTGCAGTTTTCACATCTCCAAAATGGCTACTTTTCTGATCAAAATCCGTGATATTTTTCTTATTTATACTGCAAACATAGGGAGTGGGTGCCAGTAAGAATCGTCTCATTGAGACGGTTCTGACGAGAACCCACAACCTATGTCTTGGAGCGAAAATAAGAAAAATAATGTATACAGCTGTAAACCCCGATTTTCTCTATATAAAGTGGGGTAGATGGGAAGTTCATTTCATGGACTTGTTCACGTGGTGACTACTACGGAGGGGTAATGGATAAAGCCGGAAACGAAGTTTTGCCTGAATGTCCGGCTATATCCGTTGATTTGATTATTTGTTTTGTTTGTTTGTTTTGAGGTTTAACGTCCCCGTCAACACTGTAAAGGTCATTTTGGAGACGTGGTCTCCAATTTTGTGAGACATTTACCCGACATTGAGCTGAAATAACGTCTCAAGCCCTGCCGCCCAATTTTTGTTTGTTTGAATTGAGGTTTAACGTCCCCGTCCAAACTGTATAGGTCATTTTGGAGACGTTGCTTCCAATTTTGTGGGACTTTTACCCGACATTGAGATGAAATGACATCTCAAGCCCTGTCGTCCAATGAAACCAATAGGGTTTATAAGCATGGAAGGTCCGACTTCCACCGCTTTGCCTGGGCAGGCTTAGATCCTCTAAGCGGTTTACCAGTACTTCTGTGCGAGTCGGTTTCAGCTCTGCGTGGAAGCATCATGCAGCCCCTCTATTTATTCAAGCCCCGATGGGCGGGGGCCGCCCAATGAAACCAAATAGGGTTTATGAGGCATGGATGGTCCAACTTGCAGCACTTTGCCTGGGCAGGCTTAGATCCTCTAAGCGGTTTACCAGTACTCGTATGCGGGTTGGTTTCAGCTCTGCGTGGAAGCATCATGCAGCCCATATATTTCTTCAAGCCCGGATGATTCGATGATTTAGCTATTTTAATCTGCGTTGGAGATGTCTTATTATTTTTGTTTAATACCTTAATAGGGTTTATATGCATGGACGGTCCGTTTCAGCTCTGCGTGGAAGCATCATGCAGCCCATCTATTTCTCCAAGGCCGGATGGGCGGGGGCCGAACAATCCAGGTTGTGGTTGTTTAAAGCATCGCTAATCGCTTCCCTTAGACGTCAGTGCGCAGTGTTAAACCGTAACCGTGCACGTTGGCATTGGCAAACAGTATATACCTACTCAGACGCCACAAAATGCGGTGTCTGATCAGGTCTACTCTAAAAATACTGGAATTTAAGGGTTCAACGAACAGTTCAATTCTCAGTTCAGGACTATTTTCCCAAACTACACTCAGAGACAATCGACCCACCAGTACTCTCAGTGTTTTGATTAACATTAACCCTTGTCCTGCTGAATATTTAAATATGTCACACCCACTACCGATTACCAGCCAATCAGATTCCTTGATGCAAATTATTGCAACAAATTCATAAACTGGATGGCAAACAATGAAGCCATCTGGTCTGGATCTACATTGTTTCAAAGATAAGGCATACCCGGGGTCAGCAGGACAAGGGTTAATGCTCTTTCCCCAAATAACCAGAAATGGCTATTGCTGTATTATTCTTTTTTTACCCTTTTTGTACCAAATGGAACCTTCCTCCTTATATATAGCAGGTGTCCATTTCAAAATTTAGGGGCGTCAAGTTGTGTTTTCATAAAAATCATTTGGAAATGACCGAACTTTGAGCAAACAGTGGAGGCCCTGATCAGACGCCGCGTTCTGCGGCGTCTGATCTGGGCCTGCACTATTTGGCAGGGTACCCGTTTAGGGCTTTCTGGTACTGAATGGGTTAACCAGGACAATATCGACGCAATTAACTACAGAAAAAATTGAACAACCACTGAGCATGACATTTGATGACTTTTAATAAAATTAATGACGTTAATAGTGTCCCAATAAATAATTGAGCCGGGGCACAGCATTTCCTACAATTTAAATGTGTTCCCGGCGAAGAATCAGCTCAATCTACGCATCCAAATAGTCTGACCAGAGCCTTCTCGTGCTGCATAAAGGCGCACTGGGTCCCTAGTTATCCATTGAGCGCATAACGAAGACTCTTATCAGACTGCGCGGATGCGCAGGCTGATCTGAGTCTTCGTTTGGCGCACGTATTAGTGTAGGTTTTGTCATGCGCTGGCTCATTTGATAAATGACGTTAATAGTGTCCCAATAATAACTAAGCCAGGACACAGCATTTCCTACAATTAAAATGTGCTCCCAGCGAAGAATAAGACCAGACTACGCATCCAAATAGTCTGACCAGAGACTTCTCTTTCTGCATGAAGGCGCATTGGGTCCCTAGCTATCCATTGGGCGCAAAACGAACTCTGATCAGACTGCGCGGATGCGCAGGTTGATCTGAATCTTCGCTGGGCGCACATGTAAATTGTAAGAAATGCTGTGGCCCTACTAAAGTGATTGTCTGGATGATGTGCTAAATCTTTTATTCCGGGTATTGATTGGTTTTATAATAAAAGTCATCCGTGTCCATACGTACTTTATAAAGTCGCCGTTGGTTTTTGACTAAAATAATACATGTTTATGGGGTGCATTTTACTATTTAATCCATATTTATAGATATCCATAATTCGATTTATGGGTATCCGTAAATCAACCGAATAATGAATATCCATAATTCGAACTATGGATATGCATAAATCGAATTATGGATATCTATAATTCGGACTGAATTATTGATATCCATATTTCGAATTACAGATATCCATAATTCACCGTAAAAGCCTTTCGTTGCAGTCATCATTTATTGTATTTGTTTGCCAAGCCGAACTATGGATATCCATAAATAATGATTGATATCCATAAATAATTATGGATATCTATAAGTAGGAAATAAATCGTAAAAGGGCGCCCCATACATACATAGTTCCTATAGATTTCCCAATATTTTCATAAAGAAAAACGTCGTTTGTGAATGATTAAATCACGACCAATATGTTCTATAAAGGGTTATCCTTTGGAAGCAAGAAATACACCATAGAACTGGACTATATGTTTTCTGGGCCAGACTCGCTAGTTTCGGCCATTTAGCCCCCACCAAGCCGCCCGTTATAGTCTTCATTGCCTGCCAGTACAAAACAGCGGAGTAACGTCGGCATATACGCTATCGACCGGACGTTGGCCGGCTAGGCGTAGTTCTATAAAGTCTTTGAATGGCTTTGTCTGACAGAAGCAGATCAACTCAGCCTGAAACTAAGTCAACCCCTGAGTCAACTCGGCCCGTTGCATTTATTAATTTTTGCTGTCAATACAAAACACGCCTCTTGAGATGTTTAATACATTTTACCGCCACAAAAATGGAACATTTTCAGATGAATAATCGAGATATTTTTTCTTATTTCTACTCAAAATATAGATTGTGCGTACACATTAGAACCACCTCATCGAGGCGGTTCTAACGAGTACCCGCAATCTATATTTAAGAGGAGAAATGCATTACGAAAACACGCCTATGTAAATACAATGCCAATTTTACCGCAGAAAATTCCAAATTTTAAGATGAAAATTGTAATAATTTTCTTATTTCTTTTCATATATAGATTGTGGGTGCTCGTTAGAAGCGCCACATCGAGGCGGTTCTAATGAGTACACACAAGCTATATTTTAGAGCAGAAATAAGAAAGATAAGGTTTAAATGTAGAGTTCAATGTGGTCAAAATTATATAGGCGTGATAAAACTAAGGTATACCCCTATAAACCCCCAGTTTTACTGAATAAAAGTGGGGTTCAAGGTAGGCGTGTTTCGCGATGATTCCCGACACAAAATTTTAAGTGGCTTGTATATTCAATATCGTTTCTAAATAGCTTTTATCCCAGTTCAGTTCGGCGTGTGGGAAGCTGCCTAGACACATATTTTCACATGTTTGCCTCGACGAGGCTATAAGGAAATTTCAAACTTGACCATTTCTTTTGTTAGGTATTTTCAGCACCATCGATATGTCAAATAGATTTGTTTTGTTTAATTTGAGGTTTAACGTCCCCGTCAACACTGTATAGGTCAGTTTGGCGACGTTGCTTCCAATTTTGTGGGATTTGTACCCGACATTGAGATGAAATGACATCTCAAGCCCTGTCGCCCAGTGAAACCAATAAGGTTTATTGCTTAAAGCTTAGCATGGACGGTCCAACTCGCACCGCTTTACCTGGGCAGGCTTGGCGACAAAGTAGTCGAAAGATCAGGTAGAAATCTGTTTTGGTCTATAAAGATGACTCCAATGGGCCACAGGTCAGAGGTTTGCTGTATCGGCCCCAAGGCACAGGCCCGAGGTCTGGTGTATTGGACCGGGTCCACAGGTCCGAGGTCTGCTGCACTGGCTCGAAGGCACATGCCCCAGTTTAGCTGTATTGGTCCGGGGACACAAGTCCAGTATCTGCTGTATTGGCCTGAGGCCTCTTGCCCGAGGTCTGTTGTATTGGCTCAATGCCACATGCCCGAGGTCGGCTGCATTGACACGAAGTCACAGGTCCGAGGTCTGCTGTATTGACCCGAGGCCACATGCCAGATGTATGCTGTATTGGCCCAAGGTCACAATTCCGAGGTTTAGTGTATTGGCCTAAGGCTACATGCCTGAGGTCTGCTGTATTGGTCCGATGCCATAGGTCCGAGATCTTCTGTATTGGACCTGGGCAACAGGTCCTAGGTTTGCTGCATTGGCCCGACTCCACAGGCTCGAGGTCTGTTGTATTGGTCCGAGGCCACATATTCGATATCTGTAGTATTGACCCGAGGCGACAAGTACGAAGTCTGTTGTATTGGCCCGAGGCCACAGCTCCGAGGTCTGCTGTACAGCCCGGAGGCCTCGGGACCAACACAACAGACCTTGGACCTGTATCCGTGACAATTCGAAATTACTTGGTCATTTTATGAATAGGGATCGATGTTCTGCCAGGTTTCAGCTATTTGTAGCTGGCCTATTCTTAGCCATCACGTGAACAAGTCCGTTAAATGAACACCCCCCTAAACCCCACTCTATACAGAAAAAACTGGGGTTTACGGGGGTATACAGTATTTTCCTCATTTCTGCTCCAAGACATAGGTTGTGGGTGCTCGTTAGAACCGCCTCATTGAGGCGGTTCTAACGAGCACCTACAACCTATGTTTGCAGTATAAATAAGAAAAATATCACAATTTTTCACAGAAAAAGTAGCCATTTTGGAGATGTGAAAAATGCACTATGTCGCACGGGTGTGTTATCATAATGACTCAGGGGCATAATTAATTTCGGACAAACGATCTTGTGCCAGTCCAGTGTGTATAGCACAAAATCCTAACAAAACATGTTTATTATCGCAATAGTTGTGCCCTGTGGTCTTGTACTGTTTGATTAAAAAAATGCTTCAGTGAAAAATTATCACGCGGTAGCAGGTTCCAGTTTTATGACGTAGTAGGCGCGATCGATTGCTATTAACTCCATATTATACTAGAGCGAGCAGTCGATGGCAAGCCATCGCAAATCCCCACGCTTTTGCCACATAGCAGACGTGACCTTTTGACCAATTGAGATGGCCCTTTTGGGCGGAGCCAACTATAACATCCCTCTCGCACGCCCTCACCATGTAAGGCAGTCATGTAGCAAATATGGTTGCATTCCAGCCTCTGGTTAAGGAGGAGATAGCGTGACGGTCGGACAGACGGATGGAGGCGGTCACAATATCCCCTAACGCTTTCTTTAAAAGCGTGGGGATAATAAAAAACATCAATAAATGTAGTCATTGGAGCGATGACAAAGTGTTTTTTTATATATATAAATAGCCACAGTTACCTTGACCATGCATAAGGAAAACATGTCCGTGCAAAATAATGGCGTCCAATATGGTGTCAGCAGTGACAAATTTTGGGTAAAAATGATAACATCTTTCTTATTTCTGCCTTCAACATAGATTACGGGTGCTCGTTAGAACCGTCTCAATGAGGCGGTTCTAACGAGTACCCACAATTTATGTTTTTGAGCAAAAATAAGGCAGAATGTGTATACCCCCGTAAACCCCACTTTTCTCTATATAATGTAGGGTTTAGAGGGGTCTTCGTTTCACGGACTTGTTATCGTGATGAGGTCATGACTTTGAAAGTCAACTTACTCGAGTTATTGTCATAAGGAACATTTGTGTGAAGTTATAGTGAAATCAATCAAGAAATGTAGGCGCTAGAGCGATGACAAAGTTTTTCTAAAAATAGGCACAGTAACCTTGACCTTGAAAGTCTAACTCGCTCAAGATATTGTCATAAGGAACATTTGTGTGAAGATATATTGAAATCAATCAAGAAATGTAGGCGCTAGAGCGATGGCAGTTTTTCTAAAAATAGGCACAGTGACCTTGACCTTGAAAGTCGAACTCGCTCAAGATATTGTCATAAGGAACATTTGTTTGAAGTTGTATTGAAATCGGACAAGAAATGTAGGTGCTAGAGCAATGACAAAGTTTTTCTAAAAATAGGCACAGTGACCTTGACCTTGAAAGTCAAACACACTCGAGATATTGTCATAAGGAACATTTGTGTGAAATTATATTGAAATTGGTCAAGAAATGTAGGCGCTGGAGCGAATATAAAGTTTTTCTAAAAATAGCCACAGTGACCTTGACCTTGAAAGTCAAACACGTTTGAGATATTTTTATAAGGAACATTTTTTTGAAGTTATATTGAAATCGGACAAGAAATTTAGGCGCTAGAGCACAGGCGCTTGAAGTTTGGTCCATCAAACGTACTGAAAATGTCCAAATACAAAAGCTCTGGAAGCAATTTCAAAGAAAATGGCTTAAATAAAAATCAAAAATGAGTTCCTTTAAGAGCAATGAAAACATTCATAAGAAAGAAGATGGGTCATACTACGTAGTTTCGGCTAATAAAGCCTCATCAGTGACCCTGTACTGATCCGGCAAAGAAAGCCAGAGGAAACATACTGCAATTTTGCGAATTTCGAATAGGCAGTCGATTCAAAGACTGATAAAAATCAAAATGGGGTCCAAATAATTAAAAACCTGTCTAGAATATGAGTCTAAACCAATAATTTATTTCCGATTTCTCAGAATATTCACGCTGATCTCAAAGGACCAAAAGTAAAATATAAACTGCACTATGGTTGATGTACGGGGAGACGTTTTACGGCCGCCACACGGCACAACACCAGCTGCAGTGAAGTCAAATAAAAATCAAAAATGAGTTCCTTTAAGAGCAATGAAAACATTCGTAAGAAAGAAGATGGGTCATACTACGTAGTTTCGGCTAATAAAGCCTCATCAGTGACCCTGTACTGATCCGGCAAAGAAAGCCAGAGGAAACATACTGCAATTTTGCGAATTTCGAATAGGCAGTCGATTCAAAGACTGATAAAAATCAAAATGGGGTCACTTTTGTTTTTGGACATTATGAATTATTTATGGACAAAACTTCAAGCTCCTGTGGCTAGAGCGATAACAAAGTTTTTCTTAAAGTAGCCACAGTGACCTTTGAAAGTCAAACACACTCGAGATATAGTCAAAAGGAACATTTGTGCGAAATTATATTGAAATGGGTTAAGAAATGTAGGCGCTAGAGCGATAACAAAGTTTTTCTAAAAATAGCCACATTGACCACAACCTTGAAAGTCAAACTTGCTTGAGATATTTTCATAAGGAACATTTGTGTGAAGTTATATTGAAATCGGTGAACAAATATAGGGGCTAGAGCGATGACAAAGTTTCTCTAAAAATAGCCACAGTGACCTTGCCTTTGAGGCCATGACCTTGAAAGTCGAACTCGCTCGAGATATTGTCATAAGGAACATTTGTGTGAAGTTATATTGAAATCGGCGAAGAAATGTAGGCGCAAGGGCGACAGCATAATTTTAACAGCGTAGCGTGACCTTTTGACCCCTTGATATGACCCCTTTGGGCGGAGCCAACTATAATGCCCCTTTCGCGCGGCCTCACCATGTAAGGCAGTCATGTAGCAAATATGGTTGCATTCCGGCCAGTGGTTAAGGAGGAGATAGCTTGACGGACGGACGGACAGACGGACGGAGGCGTTCACAATATCCCCGAACGCTTTTTTTTAAGCCCGAACGCTTTTTTAAAAGCGAGGGGATAAAAAAAAACTTTTGTCACAAACTGATCGGGGCAACGCACAAAAATCATTCATTGGAAAGGAATGCTTAGCATTTTACTCCGGAAGGGTTGTCCACCATGTTGTGTTCAACAGATCTTTGTGAGACATATTCGCCCTGTATTAATCCGGCCCCCGCCCCTCGGGGCTTGAAGAAATAGATGGGCTGCATGATGCTTCCACGCAGAGCTGAAACCGACCGCACACGAGTACTAGTAAACCGCTTAGAGTATCTAAGCCTGCCCAGGCAAAGCGGTGCGAGTCCGACCATCCATGCTTATAACCCTTGGTTTCATTGGGCGACAGGGCTTGGGACGTCATTTCATCTCAATGGCGGAAAAAAGTCCCACAAAATTGGAAGCAACGTCTCTAAAATGAAACAAACAGTGTTGACGGGGACGGTAAACCTCAAATCAACTCCAAATGTACTGATTAATCTCTTGTGAATAAGCCTGCATATGAAAGGTGTGGTTTGGGTAAATTTGCCGGTTGATAAAACCTAAATAGTGTTACCTGGGCCGTTATACCCTTGACCCCAGGCAAAGCGGTGCGAGTCGGACAGTCCATGCATATAAACCGTATTGGTTTCATTGGGTGGCAGGGATTTAGATGTCATTTCATCTCACTGTCGGGTAAAATACCCACAAAATTGGAAGCAACGTCTCCTAAATGACCTTTACAGTGTTGACGGGGACGTTAAACCTCAAATCAAACAAATAAACAAACAAATAAAACCTACACTGAGGCCTGTTGTGTCCAAAATACTCAGATCAGCCTGTGTATACAGCTAGTCTGGTTTGGTCTTCGCTCTTTGCTCTTTGTATATCACAGTGGCTTTAGAAGTCTCATGCGAACAGTGAAGCCAGATCAGTCCGAGTCTTCACTGTTCGCGCAGGCCGTCATGCACCGCATTAGGAAAACATGTCCGTGTGAAATAATGGCGTCCAACATGGTGTCAGAAGTTATACATTTTGGGTAAAAATGATAACATCTTTGTTATTTCTGCTTTCAACATAGATTGTGAGTGCTCGTTAGAACCGCCTCAATAAGGCGGTTCTAACGAGTACCCACAATCTATGTTTTTGAGCAAAAATAAGGCAGATAATGTATACCCCCGTAAACCCCACTTTTCTCTATATAAAGTGGGTTTTAGAGGGGTCTTCGTTTCACGGACTTGTTATCGTGATGGGTTTTTTTCTTTTTTTATCATAAATTTATCACTGACACTGACTAGTACTTTTAAATTCCGCTGTTAAGACCACCTAAAATTACGACTAAATCTGCTTTCAAAAGCTTATTGAGAAGGTTTCAGTGATTCATTCCTTGTGGTTTCGACAACAAGCGTCTCCTAATGAGAGATCACCTTTGGGACTGTTGAAAAGTGGTCCTTAAGATCACCTTTGGGACTGTTCAAAAGTGGTCTTAAAGACCACTTTTGAACAGTCCCAAAGGTGGTCTTAATATAGGACTTTTACTATATATGTCAGTGCTTTGAAGATTTATTTTTAAATTAAATTATGGTCATTTTATACTGTTTTATATGTTGAAATATTAGGTCCATTACGAAAACATGCCTATACAAATGCATTGTAAACTTTACCACCGAAAATCGAAAATTTTAAGAAGAAAAATTGTGATATTTTTTCTTATATCTGCTCAAAATATACATTGTTGGTACTCGTTACAACATCCTCATCGAGGCGGTTCTAACGAGTACCCACAATCTATATTTTAGAGCAGAAATAAGAAAATAAGGTTTACTATAAAAAAATGTGATTCAAGGGGGTCAAAATTATATACATAAAAATCAAAAATGAGTTCATTTAAGAGCAATGAAAACGTGTGTTTTCTTGATGAGGATGAATATATGGCAGGAGTGTTCATTGTTTTAAAAAATCTATTCGGCCACCGAGGGGGGCTTGAAGAAATAAATGGGCTGCATGAGCTGAAACTGACCCGCGCACGCGTATTGGTAAACCGCTTAAAGGATCTAAGCCTGCCCAGGCAAAGTTGTGCGTGTCGGTCCATCCATGCTTATAAACCCTATTGGTTTCATTGGGCGACAGGTCTTGAGATGTCATTTCATCTCAATGTCGGGTAAAAGTCCCACAAAATTGGAAGCAACATCTCCAAAATGACCTACATAGTGTTGACGGGGACGTTAAACATCAAATCAAACAAAACAAAAAAATTTACAGCAGAAATAATAATTTTTTATGAAGCTATAATGTAAAACAGTGTAGATCCTGTAAAGAAGTCATCTGATCTGGATCTACACTATTTGCAAAGTTAGAGGTTGTCGTGTTTCACAGGATAAGCGTTAATAGCCGGCTCCATTTGTCTCAAACTCAAGGAGACTTGTTTGTTTGATTTGAGGTTTAACGTCCCCGTCAACACTGTAAAGGTCATTTTGGAGACGTTGCTTCCAATTTTGTGGGACTTTTACCCGGCATTGAGATGAAATGACCTCTCAAGCCCTGTCGCCCAATGCAACCAATAGGGTTTATAAGCATGGATGGACCGACACGCACCACTTTGCCTGGGCAGGCTTAGATCCTCTAAGCGGTTTACCAGTACTCTTGTGCGGGTCGGTTTCAGCTCTGCGTGGAAGCATCATGCAGCCCTTCTATTTGTTCAAGCCCGATGGGCGGGGGCCGCCAAAGAGACTTGAATGTTCGGTTTGCTCTAACAGAGTCTGGCAATAAATGGGTTTTAAATCTAAGGAAAATAAGCAAAACTAAAACAACAAGCCCAACATATAGCTTGACTTAAACAGTAGTTTGAGAAATCGGTGTTTGAGATAATAAGTAAACTGTATATATACCAGAGTATAGTATGGAAAAATTACGATAGGATTTTTTGGCTTTGGAAGGATAATGATCATTGTATGTTGTGTTGTATAAAAAGCTATATCACAAAAACCGTTGCCCCCCCCCCTCTCTCTCTCTCTCTCTCTCTCTCTCTCTCTCTCTCTCTCTCTCTCTCTCTATCATGACATCATTTGTATTTGCTATAAGTAATGCATCTCATGTTGTTATAATGTCGGTCAGTTGTAAGTAGACAAATCACGCGCGCTACGCGCTCGTGATTTGTCTACTTTACAATTGACCTCCAAACTGTGATTTATTACACAACAAATCACAGCTAGAGCTGATCTATTTCTTAAACAAACAAACATATAGTTTGTTTGGAAACCCGAGAAATTAATAAAACTTGGAAACCTTGGTAGCTTTGTTTTGAACTAAACATTATGTTACCATTACATCTTGCATGTGATTAAGATTGGTAATTGTAAGTTATTTGTTTGTTTGTTTGACCTGAGGTTTAACGTCCCCGTCAACACTGTAAAGGTCATTTTGGGAGGGTTGCTTCCAATTTTGTGTGATTTTTACCCGACATTGAGATGAAATGACTTCTCAAGCCCTGTCGCCCGATGAAACCAAAAGGGTTTATAAGCATGGACGGTCAAACTCGCATCGCTTTGCCTGGGCAGGCTAAGATCCTCTAAGCGGTTTACCAGTACTCGTGTGCGGATCGGATTTAGCTCTGCGTGGAAGCATCATGCAACCGTTCTATTTCTTCAAGCCGTCATTGTCAGTAATTATAGAGGAACTATTAAATCACATTACCATCACGTTAATAAGTCAATGTAATAAATACCCATGTAAACCCAACTTTATATATGCTGTTACCGGGGAATACATTATTTTTCTTATTTTGCTCATAAACGTGGATTGTGGGAACTCGTTAGGACCGCCTCAACGAGGCGGTTCTAACGAACAGCCACAAGGTAGTCTTTGAGCAGAAAGTAAAGGAAAATAACAAAACTGTTCATCTGAAGAAAAAACACTCAAAAACGAGCTGTACAGGTACGAAAGACGCGACTGTATTTTACTGATGTGGTGTCGTAATTATCTCTAAATGAGCCAGCGCACGACAAAACATACAATAGGACATGTGCGCCCAACGATTACTCAGATCAGCCTGCGCGTCCGCGCAGTCTTATCACAGTCTTCGTTGTGCGCTCTAAAGATTGCTAAGACCCCAATGCTCCTTCATGCAGCAAGAGAAGTCTCTGGTTAAACTATATGGATGCGCAGGCTGATCTGAGTCTTCGATGGGCGCACATGTAAATTGTAGCTTTTGTCGTGCGCTGGCTCAAATTGTATCACAGTTAATTATCATAATAAACGTCGTTTCACTTGAAACTTCAGAAGAAGTACCACATAAAACAGTGTTTAACAATATAATTATCACAACTTAGTTCGCTCAGTTATTAATGTCAAGTCATCTTAAGTAGCACCCTTTAAACAATCATTATAAGACATTCTAATGCACTTTCTTATATAACCTGACGTCTGATTTGATAACGTCAAAAATTTGCGACAGTATATTCTTTGAATATGTGCATTGTAATGGCGATAACTGAAATGAAAATTGTGATTTGGGGAGGTAAATCGTCGGTTTTACGGTCGCAAATTACGTTTAACGGCTCCGCTGACGCGTCGCCGTAAAACGAAATTTCCGACCGAAAAACCTCCGATCTACCTCCCCAAATCACAATTTTGAATACAGTTATCCGCTAATTCAGTAGAAATGATTCTAATAATATTTATCCGTTTGTAGGAATCGGTTTTGGAGGCGCCGACTTGGAACCAGTTTTCTTCAATGCAAGTTTCTCCTTTCCACCTCCTTTCTTTTTCCTTCCTTGCTTCGGACTCACTTGTGTCTCGGATGACACTGGTTTCGGGCGATCCCGTGGCTCCCGTGTTTTAACGGAAGATTGCTCCGCCATGCTAATCGATGCCCTAGCGCGTAGATTTTCCCATGCTTTTGGGAATCCTCTTGTTATCTTATTCGAGGAAACATCTAGTTCTTTTAAATTTGGAACTTTACATATACTTTCAGGCAACACTTCAATAACATTGTCAGACAAATCTAGTACTTCAAGAGACCTGAGTTTATCAAGCTCACCCGGAAGCCCTTCTAGGTCATTTCCGGCAGCTCGAAGTTCTTTAAGCCTATACAGATACGGAAAATCTATTGGCATTGCGTCAATGTGGTTTTGATTAAGGTTCAACGACAACAGGGACGCTAGAATGTCAATTCTGTCTGTCGGAAAGGTAAGTAACCGATTATTGGAAAGATCCATATTCACAAGCTTGTTAAGACGACCAAAATTTTCAGGTAGGAGTTTCATGCTATTGAAAGACATGTTTAGAGACTCCAGAGACGTACAAGATAGCAGTCCTTCAGCAAAGTCTTCTATATGGTTATCACTGATCGCCAAATTTTGAAGCTTTTGTAGAACACCTATATTCTTAGGCAGACTTTTAAGTTCATTCTGATTGGCCTCAAGCGATTCTAGACCACGCAGTTTACACATATTATCGCCCAACGTCTTGAGACTGTTGTTAGAGACGTTAAGATGTTTCAGGCATCTAAGATTGTATATACTCGGAGGAATTTCATCCAACCCAAGTCTACAGAGTTCCAATTTCGTCAGATTCCTTAGATGGTCCTTGTCTCCTATGACAACGAGAGGAGATCTCAGATCCGTGTGATTTATTGTTAGAGGATTGTCAGATAGAGTCAGTTCCGTGAGAGTCTTTGGAATATTCAGGTCTGAAAATCCATTACTGCCGATGTCCAAAACCCTTATCTGGTACATGAAGTCAATAGACCGTGGCATTCCTGCTATTTCATTATGGCCCATCTTGAATTCTTCTAGATTTCTTAGCTTTCTGAGATCAGTAGGCAATGCTGTTATGTGATTGTGAGATATATCCAGATTTGTCAGCACCTGATTCACACCTATTGTATCAGGAAGTACAGTCAGTCTGTTCTTTGCTACGTACAGTTTCTTTAACGTTTCAATGTTTCCTACACAGTCAGGAAGAACTTTGATTTTGTTATTTGAAACATCTAGGCTCTTCAGTGCCTTAATGGTTGCTATATCCTCTGGGATCACTTCTATCTGATTACTTGCCACGTTCAGATCTTCTAGCGATCTTAGACTGGTCGCAAATTTCATTGACTGTAGCTTGTTTTCTGAAGCATTCAGTATCTGTAGAAATCGCAGTTCCTTTATAGTTTCTGGAAGGAATTCTAAATCATTACCTGATACATCTAACTCTCTCAATTTCTTTAGCCTCTCAATATCATCTGGAAGGACTGTAAGTTCATTGTGTCCCAGCAGCAGCGTGTCTAGGCCGGGACCGATGTGCCACAGCTCCTGAGGGAGCTCACGCAGACTGTTGTGTGAGAGACTGAAGTAGTGCAAGAACCTCACTTTCCCAATCTGTGGCGGAAGCTCATGGAGAGAGTTGTTGGAGAGATCTAGCCAAGTCAGTCGTGTCAGCTTCTCGATAGTTTCAGGTAAATGGTTGATACTGTTGTATGACAGGTCCATCTTCTGTATGTTTGGCTTCAGTTTGGCACCGGCAACAGCAGGCATGTCGGTTAGTTTGTTGTGAGACAGGATTACTGTTGCTGTAAGCTCGTACAGGCCTTTCTTAAATGATTTAATTTGATTCCGCGAGAAGTCCGCATATATGAGCGACGGTGCCTTTCCAATGTTTTTAGGAAGCGCTCTGATTTTATTGTTAGAAGCATATATGGTTGACAAAGCTGTACATTTATGGATAGCCGGTGGTAGCTTCTTGATGCTATTGTTTGCTATGTCCAGATAAATAAGTTTCTTCAGCCTTGACACAGACCCGGGGAAAGCGTTTAAAGCATTGTTGCGTATGTTTATGTATTCTAAATTTTCTAAGGCGGCCACGTTCTTTGGCAACCTTTTAATTCTATTATTTTCACAATTAAGTTTAATGGCCACCTCACAAAGTTCTTCATTTGTCCATACCTCTATAGGCAGCGACTTTATGTTGCACGTGCCGAACTTGATATGGATTTTGTTTCCTTCAATTTTCTTTAATCGTTTCTTCAGCGCCTCGGTCAGGGAAATAATTTTACTGCCCGGCCCTGTGGCGGGCGGGGGCTTATCGTCCTTTTTCTTCTTTCTGGCACTCATTTTACTTCGTTCTTGATATATTTCCTATTTTTGTAGTTTTCACAGTTGTACGGTGTCCCTGAAACGAAAGAAAAATATTTTAATATGAGACTCGACAAAAGAAAATGTGTCCACGTATATGTACGCCCAGCGATGACTCAGATCAGCCTGCGCAAAAGCGCAGGCTGATCTGAGTCTTCGCTGGGCGCAATTGAGAAGTTGTTGATGGCATCCCTAACTAAGAGTTATCGTTCTTGCTGTAGACATCTATGCTGATTTTAAGCAGAATGTTGCTATTTTCTGAACAGAGGGCGTGGTTTGGTGAGGCTAAAGTGCCGTGTCTCTTGCTTCACCGGGGCCTCTCACTGGTATTGGTCGCAAGTTTCAGTTGAGCGAGACCTGCTGACCTTGTAGCAGGTAATGGAAGGGGATAAGTTTCAACATTTCAATTTATTTTCGGGACAGTAATGAATGTGAAAGACGAGCTGAATCGGGCCCGCACATTAGTACTGGTAAACCGCTTAGAGGATCTAAGCCTGTCCAGGAACCGCGGTGCGAGCAGACCGTCCATGCTAATAAACCTTATTGGTTTCATTGTGCGACAGGGCTTGAGATGTCATTTCATCTCAATGTCGGGTAAAAGTCCCACAAAACTGGAAGCAATGTCTCCAAAATGACCTTTACAGTGTTGACGGCGACGTTAAACCTCAAATCAATCAAAAAAAAAATGTGAAAGACGGGAGACAAAGATGAAAATAGGAAACTTTCCTCATTTCCTCTTTATCTCCCGTCCGTCCTTCATATTCATTAATGTCTCTTAAGTCTCTTCCGTTTCTCTGAGAGACGGCATAAAATGACCAAAAAGAATTGACGTGTCGTTAAAGACTCAAAGACTACTTTTGAACTATTCCAAGATAGGAAATTTGCTGTACATTATGCTAGCAAGTCATTATAAAAGTGTGGCGCATTAAGAAAACACGCCTATACCAAAACATTGTAACCTTTATCGCCGTAAAAAATGAAAATTTTGAGATGTAAAATTGTTAAATTTTTCTTATTTCAGCTCAAAACATAGATTGTAGGTACTCGTTAGAACCGCCTCGATGAGGCGGTTCTAACGAGTACCCACAATCTATATCTTAGAGTAGAAATAAGAAAAATAAGGTTTACCCCTACAAACCCCAGTTTTACTATATAAAAGTGGGGTTCGAGGGGGTCAAAAATATATAGGCGTGTTTTCGTGATGATAAAGCTGTTGACTGTGCCATGAATCTAAAAAAAAAAAAAATCAACGCATATTGGCGTGAGAATATAAATGAGGGTGTTGCAAGCCACTTAGTAATAAATCTACTTTGCATAAAAGTCATTAAATCAGGGACTTAAGGACGAAAGACGAGTACGGTATGTCGATAAACAATGCGACAGGTATACTTGAAACTGAATATGAATTATTTAGGTTAGAGATTAGCAGGTTTAATTTATTCTGGATTAAATCGCTTTCTTTACAAAGTTTAATACCGGTGTGTGTTAGAAGGTATTATGACATTTACTTAGCGTAATACCATAAAATAGTCAAATAGCCGAACACCTTTAAATGAGCCAGCGCATGACAAAACCTACAATAAGACATGTGCGTCCAGCGAAGAATCAGATCAGCCTGTGCATCCATATAGTATAACCAGTGAAATATCTTGCTGCATGGAGGAGCATTGGGTCCTGTGCAATCCTTAGAGCGCACAACGAAGACTCTGATCAGACTGCGCGGATGCGCAGGCTGATCTGAGTCTTCGTTGGGTGCACATGTCTTATTGTAGGTTTTGTCATGCGCTGGCTCAAATAAATAACCACACAATACGCATTAATTAACATATTCTGGGATTCCTGTTCGCTTTGCCATAAACTGATACTTTCTGAAAAGGGCGTCTACTCTTAGTGCTCCGCAGAAGCAAATTCATTCCTTTAGGAGAAGACCCCTCTCCTCCGGAGCAAATTCTTGCCCTTCAGAGTAGACCCCTCCTGATATGGGGTACAAAATATTTTTGAAGTGTTGTCTCTCTTGAAGCTGAATCTATTGCCGTTAAGATTAAACTTTGATTTCGATTTTCGGTCATGTCGCTGTTTATGGTGACCTGTTGACAAGCGCTTTTTAGGGTGACCTGTTGACAGATGCACGGACTTTCAACTCTGATATTAATTTTAAACAGATGTAAATGCTATTGCCATAGATCTGAAATTCGTTCAGGCCTTCAAATTACATGACATTTACCGTAGCACTAAATTCTGCAAATTATATCTGCTTGAGTTTTATTGCCCAGCAAACAGCTAAGGTCAGGGCGGGCCGTTTAGTTACCTTCCCTATTCCAGAAAAGGCTTTGACCCGCTTTGCGGTTTAGACCATCAAAGTCAGTAGTGGATCAACGACTGAATCCTCAAGCAAATTTCCATCTCAAGCCCTCTCCCAAGAGGAGGGGTATAAGGAACGATAAGATAGAAAAGAAGAAAGACTAAAAAGACCCCCACCCCCTTTCCCGCCTTCAACACGCACCTGCTGCAAGTGCAATAGGCCCATTTCTTACTGAAGACAAAGCAGTAGATCATCACGGCAATGAAAGCTACACAGCACCTACACACCGACAATATACAGTCCAACCTGTATTAAGCAAGCACCTCAGGGATAATCAAAAACTGCTTGCTTAAGACAGGTGCTTGCTTAACATAGGTGAATTTTAATGCATTTTCTTTTGGGGGGAACTGAAAGCCTGCTTGCTTAAGACAGGTTGCTAGCTTAATAGAGGTGGCCGCTAAGACAGGTTTTATTGTATATACAGTTAAATTCCTATATTAAGACCACCTTTTGGAATGTTCAAAAGTGGTCTTTAAGACCACTTTTGAACATTCCCAAAGGTGGCCACTTATTAGGAGACACTAGCTGTGAAAGTGTACATTAACCGTTATATCGAACACCATGAACATTTTTTGTGAAACCGCTTAGCGGTTTAGACCATCAAAGTCAGTAGTGGGTCAACGACTGAATCCTCAAGCAAACTTCCATCTGAAGTCGTATTCGAAGAGATGGGGCATAAGGAACGATAGGATAGAAAAGAAGAAGGACTAAAAAGACCCACACCCACTTTCCCGCCCTCAACACACACCTGCTGCAAGTACAATAGGCCCATGCCTTACTGAAGACAAAGCAATAGAACATCACGGCAATGAAAGCTACATAGCACCTACACACCGACAATATATATATACACTTAAAATTCCTAAGT